>PVJC01054706.1:0-10415 GCA_004026665.1 Murina feae | reverse complement strand
AAAAAATTTAAAAAAAAACAAACAGAAAAAAAAAAAAAAAAGAAGGCCTGGAAATGTTTACTCCTGCACTCATGGGTACCCTGAGCTGCTGTGTCAAAAATCCCACTACTAGAGAGATCACATGGAAAGACTGTGTGAAAGGAGAAAGGCACTGAAACTAGATGGAAGGAGAGCAGCTCGGTCATCCCAACATCCCAAATGAGCCTGGCCCCAGTACACTGCTGGCCCACCAGCTAAATACAGCCACATGAGTGACCACCAGCAAGGCCAGGAAAACAACTGACTGCTGAGCCCAGTCCAGGTTTAAGCATCATGAGAAAAAGTAGAGATGGTTATTTTTTAAGCCATTAAGTCTAAAGTATTTGAATGTAGTTATAATAAAACAGCTAAGAACTAAGAATAGTCAGGTATCAATCAAAAAGAACTCCCACGTAAGTTCACTGATGTATCTGGATTTTTATTGTCAATATCTTATTTTGGTGGTTAAATTAAGAAGCAAAAAATACTAAGTTGAAAAATTGTAGACACCAGAAGATTGCAATTTAATAGTAGACATAAATGCAGCTTACCGCTCCTAAATAAAACACAATCTGGCAACTTTGGGATATTCACTTCAGACTTCAGTCCTCTTTTAATACTAATATCTATCTAGTATTACTTTTAAAGCTTATAATGTGCTATTTGCATACAGAAATGAAAACCACAAAATCAAATCATTCCTATCACAAGCTTAACAAATTTATTCTTCTTATAAAGCATTATTTTTATTAGTCACCATGTTTTCTCCTGAGGTTAGGCCATAAAAGTTGCTTGGTTTCTAATTTCTTAATGATTAATAACATAAAATTATTTTACATTGAAAGATTAAAACCATTTACTAGTATACCACAGATTGAATATTGTGAATTTCAGAATATTTCAGAGAGGAAGATGCAAAATCATTATCCTTGACTTATAAATGATATGCTAAGTTCAGAAAGATACCATAATTTACCAAAGGCCAATGGAAAAATGCATGCTATCAAACAAATAAATCTCCTTCAATAAAAGTCGTAATAACTAAAATGCTCGGGATGGCCCTCTTACTTTCATCAAAAGTAAATTCCCATATAAGTAAGTTATTCTGAACAATTCTTGGGTTTAGCTTTTAGAACTCTAGTTTTAAAGTAGTTGATCAAGTGGCAAGAATCAACACTCAATTTTGAATACATCTATGGCTGCGAGCATAGCAGTTATTCAGCAAAATTTCATTACAGAAATTTGGAATTCAGCCCAATCATTTTGGACAGAAAGGGTCTTACATAACTCTTCTTCAATCTAAAGGCAGTTTAGCCTCCTCCCAAAAGGAGCTTTTTCTGCTGAAGGGATATTTTCACTCTATTACATTAATTGTTTGGACAATGCTGACCACATAACACCCAACCTCTTCAAAGAAAAAAGAACATTAGAATAGTCCACGCAACAACAAGCATCATGGGAGGCTATGCTGGCTACAATTTAGATTTTATGCTTAGTGTTGATTTTGTTTTTAATTAATGATAAATTGTGAGAGGACAAAATTTAACAACAAAATATTTTAGAGTAAAATACTAAAATGAGAATCTAGAAAAACTACTTAAAAATTTCTTGAGGGCTTTCCTCATTTTCTGACTACTGTAGTCTGGGTAAGATGGGATGACATAATGTCTTTTGCAATGAGGAAATTTATTCTGGTGTTGTATTTTGCATTCCTTGAAGCCATTATATCCTGAGTGGATGGATCATTTTTTATCTTTCTTTGTCATTAGAAAAGGCACACTGACCACTGACATAATTCTCTATTGTTTTGGGGGAAAACAAACACTGATTTCATTCTGGGTCATATGAGAAAAGAAGTAATTGGGAACTTCTTTCAACATTGCAAAAGCATTTCTTGGTCTCTGACTGTAATGATGCTTGACTAAAGAGAAGAACTTTGGGCCAATGGTAAAGAAGAAAATGTTAAGACTAAGTGAATAGGATGGCACAAGAAAATGCCTCAACTTTTATTGAGTTTACAAAACCTTCCTTGAGGGGTTTTGCAAAATCACTTGGCAGCTTAAAGTGCACTAAGGCTTAGAAAGCAATGGAATGGTAAACATCATCCATCAGCAGTAGGCTGGATTTGGCACATCCTCTAAAAGACGTCAGATGAAACCCTTGGTTCTGGCATAAACAGGTTTTTACGTTGTTCTTGTCACTGTTCTCCCATTACTCCCTCCTGATTTCATGGAGATGCTGAAAGGTTGCAGATTGTAGAGGAAAGAGAAAGTATGTTCATGCAGGAAAGCAAAGCAGATATAATTGGAAATAGGTCATAAAGATAGGAACAAATTAAATCTGTATTTTTGGAAGGAGGTAAGACCTCATCCTGCCATTTTCAATAGTGACATAATGATTTAACTTATGGAAATCATACTTCCTCATCTCAGGCAGGCTTGGGGCATGACCCTCCACTGGCTACAATGATGATCATGTGACCTTCATGAGTTCACTGAGATTCATTCTTTGAGACTTTTATCAAAACCATTAAAACACAGAAGTTTTCATTCCATTGAGGTTGCTGAAGCAATAGGATGGAAACTTCATGGCCAAATGTATAAGTTGGTGTCAAGGTTATGTTCATGGAATCTACTTGAATGATGCTAGTGCAGAGGAAAACTGAGCTATGTGATAGACAAATGGTCCCAACAATATCTGAGGAGTCCTGGGTCCAGATATAACCCCTGGGTTTTTCAATGATCTGATCTACTTAAATAAAATTATCATCACTTACAACCAGTAGCTCCAAAAATATCCATGTCTGCAACAACACACAGTAACATATCAAAGGTAACCAAAAAAATCTATGGGGGAAAAATACCCCAAAGGATCACAGGAACTTATTTAAATGGTACTATAATAAGCTATCAAATTATTCTCTGCTCTGAGACCAAAGGGGCCTCTCAGAAAGACCCCAAATCCTTTGTATTGATCTATGACCACCACATTGCCAGCTCTATCCTACACTGGCACTATGAGGGACATTGTAAAATCAAGACCACAGTTCAGCTGTGGAGATGAGATATAATTGAAGCAGTTGCATAATAGTTTAAGTGATTATGGGTCAAAAATATGTTACATCGACAGCAAAGGTTGGAGGTGTCCTGCTGTGAGCTGACATAATGTGACAGAAGAACCCTAAATTGTTTAATAAATTCCCTCTAATCATTCTCTTGTGAGCTGTTTTTGTGTCTGGTTTTCACAAATAGGATCTATAACCAACTGTTTCTAACTTTGTTATCTATAAAAAAGAACCACTTTCCCATTTAGTGCTTCATGCACAAAATGGCTCAGTGGGATATGCAAATTTAAACTGCTTCAATTAAAGCAATTTTAACTAATTGCAATATAAAGTTTAGTAACACCAAAACAATGAAATACTGTGAGAAATACTTTAAAATAGCGATAGATATTTAGCAATACTCTAGTTATCATTATGGTTCTTTTCTCTTAAGATAATAATTTAGTTGCTGACAAGGGTGTAAGCAGGTTTTACTAAGCCCTTTGAGTCAATAAATAATCCTACTTTCTTGTAACTTTAATTCTTTAAGTCTCCGGTCAATTCTTTTTGGATTACCATGAGAATCAGCAATAATTCTCCTGGCACTGATGTTTTGCCTTAGTCAAACATGATGGTCTAACATACTACAGTTGTATTCCTTAATCTCATATGTTGGTAAATCCAAATTTGGGAAGCCACATCAAAGGTGTGCTCTTGAGACAGAGATGGAGGTGTGATGTCCGAGTGCCCATGCTCTCAACCTGGCACTGCCTCTGTCTACAGACACATTCCAAAGAGAAGGACCCCAGATGTTTCTCAACCATTTGGTACTATGTTGGGTAAAGCAGGTTCTTTCACAAAGGCCCAGGAAGCATAGTTATTGCTAAGCATTTCTGTAGCAGTCAGTGTGGTCCTAACTGCTCAGAACACAAAAAAAGGCCTAAGACTCAGTCCATGAAGGAAAGAAGGTAAACTGAAATGGGCTCTTTGGAGCTAAGATGTTTTCAAGTTTCTCTATGAGAAACTAAAAGCACAAAGGGTGACACAGAACAAATACGATTATTTAAAAGGTCTTCAGAGACTAAACAGAAGAGCCAGAATCTACTCTAATAAAAGGGTAATATTGAAATTGACCATTTCTCCAGGATGCCTAAGCCACGTCCACCAGCCAAGCCACGCCCACCAGCCGATCAGAGAGGGCTGGGCTGGGCAGAGGCAGTTGTGGGGTGGGTGGGGTGGGTGGCGGGCCCCGGGGTGGGTGGGGTTCCAGACTGTGAGAGGGCGCCCTCCCCCCCCCCCAGTGCACAATATATTGTGCACTGGGCTCCTAGTATTTTAATAAATACTTAGAAATCAAAATAGTGAACACATGCAAATACAGCAGTGGCTATATCCCAAATAGAAAACTTAACTAGAAATTGGAGTAGAGGGTATAACATTATTCTAATTATTCTTCAATATTAGGAGATGATGATTACTGAAACTCAATTAAAAGAACAGAACTGGGCTGGCCAGTGTGGCTCAGTGGTTGAGCATCCTCATGTGAACTAGGAATCAGGATTCGATTCCTGGTCAGGCATATACTTGGGTTGCAGACTCGATCCCCAGTTAGGGGCACGTAAGAGGCAGCTAATCAATGATTCTTTCTCATCACTGATGTTCCTCTCTCTCTCCCTCTCCTTTCTTCTCTGAAATCAATAAAAAAATATATTTTAAAAAAAGCTCAGATCCCATTAAATATTTCAAAGTAAATTCTCATGGGAATAAGATTAGCAAGAAACATGTAAACTCGTGTATACCAGATGTGACTATATAGTCTTAAAAGAGAACAGTTGAAGGAGGCCATGACTACACACACATACATACATACACACACTCCAGGAGCAAGTCATACACTTGCGATCCTCTCTTGTCATTCATTCCAACACATACCCATTAAATCAATGATATAATCAGTACTAGGGACCCGGTGCACAAAAATTTGTGCACTCGGCAGGGGTTGGGGGAGTACTTAATCCCTGCCTGTGCTCTCTCACAGTTTGGGACCCTGGAATCCATTGGGGCACACAGCACACACGGAGGGCACAACCTCCTGTGTGCTGTGTGCCCCGCATGGATTTCCAGGCCTCAGCCTCAGGGGCGGAGCTGGCTCCGATCCTCCGCCTTCCCACCCCCCCAGGCTGCCCAGCCACCTGGAATCCATGGCGGGGCACGGGCACTCAGGGAGGCTATCCCTCCCTGAGTGCCCGTGCCCCCACCCCATCACAGATCTACTTCCAGGCTGCAGGGCAGCCTGGGGGCCTGGGCTGCCCTGCCGCCTGAAATCGATCGCGGAGGCTGGGGCACTCACGGAGGCGTGTGTGCCCGTGCCCCCTCGATCACGGACCTACTTCCAGGCTGCAGGACAGCCTGGGGGCCTGGGCTGCCCTGCCGCCTGAAATCAATCACGGAGGCTCGGGCACTCACGGAGGCGTATGTGCCCGAGCCCCCCCAATCACAGACCTACTTCCAGGCTGCTTTCTGCCTGGAGGTGTGGGGCTGCGGGCAGTCGCTCCTCCGGCCCCCCCACCCGTGTTGCCTGCAGGAAGGCAACAGATGGCGGTGGCGGATACCGGGAGGCAAGCCTCCCGGTGTCCGCCGCCGCCATCTTGGCTGGGCTAATTTGCATACAGCTGCTCTGATTGGCTGGTGGGCATGGCTTACCCATCTCAGAGAAACGGTTAATTTTACTATTTCGCTTTTATTAGTTTAGATTTTGCTAAGCATTTGAAAATCTGTAATACCTTTCTAATGGTAAAACTTCAATGGTTATTATTTTTCCTAAAGCTAACAGGTTCCCAGGGCCTTTGAATAGGGACAAAGTTCTTAAACCAGTGGTTCCCAGGTTCAGGTTTATATGAAACAATCAAATTTATACATTAAAAAATACTTCTAGATCAATGTGCCTATATTTAATTTGGCAAATTAAAGGCATTACAAAATAATTGTCATCTACTATATTTCCTCTTTTTTTCCTACAAAGGGAAATTTTAACAATATAAAATAGGAAGGTCAGATTCTCATAAGAAAAGGCAATTTCAAATGAATAAATACTGTGGTCTTCAAATATTTTTTCTAACCCATTCCCTCTGTCTTCTATTTTCTGGAATTTCATTTATGCATATATTGAGATACCTGATGGTGTCTCACATTTCTTTGAGGTTCCACTTATTTTTCTGCATTATTTTTTCTCTCTGTTCTTAAGATTGCATAACCTCTATCAATATATCTTTACTCATTCTTTCTACTGCCAGGTCAAATTTTTTGTTGAACCCCTTTTCATTTTTCATTTAGATCAATTTAAATTTTAACTCCACAATTTTTATTTGGTTCTTTTTTATAACTTTTATTTCTCTCTTGATATACATATACATATACATATACATATACATATATATATATATATATATATATATATATATATATATATATATATATATATATATATATATATAAAGAGAGAGAGAGAGAGAGAGAGAGAGAGAGAAAGAGAGAGAGAGAGATTGATTTCAGAGAGGGAAAGAGATAGAAACACGATCAGTTGCCTCCTGCATGCCCCCCACTTGGGACTGAGCCCACACTCAAGATTGTGCCCTGGCTGGGAATTGAACTGTGACCTCCTGGTTCATAGGTCAATCCTCAACCACTGAACCATGCTGGCCACACTTGACGTTCTGTACTTGGTCATACCTTCCTTTATTTTTTAAAGCATAATTTCCTTCCATTCTTTATACATTTAGAATACTTATTTAGATGTCTTTGCTAAGTTTGCCATCTTGGTCCTTCAAATACAAGTTCTCTTGGGCTCCTTTTTTATTTCTGTGCATGCACCCTCCCCTGATTCTTTGCACACCTCATAATGTTTTTGTTGGAAACTGAACATTTTAGACAATATATCTCAGCAGCAACTCTGTATACTGATCCCTACACCTTGGGGCTTGTCACTGTTGTTTGCTTGTGTAATTATTGAGTAACTTGGCTGGACTATTACAGTGAAGTCTACTTCTCCTGAGGCTTGTAGCCTTTGGTGACACTCAAAGAGGGGCTTGTCTCTGCACCAATGCTCTGACCTGGGGTAAGAGATAGTGCCCTGCTTCTCTGAGTAGCCGCTGCTTTATAAACAGGGTGCTGACCAGAGACAGTAGCCTCTGGTCTTCTAGGCTTGCCTCTCCTGGCATGGAACCTCTGTCTTATGAGAAAGCTGGGGTTAGATGGATTGGTACCCATTATCCTGGGTTTGCTATGCCTAGAGTCAAGATTTTACCCTACAAGAAATCGTGGGGTAAACCCAAACCTCTAAGTCCTCTTGCTTGGAGATGTATACAGAGCTGGGAGAGGGATTAGAAATGCTGGTGGCCTGCACCCCCAGGGGGGATACTATAGCCCTAGGCTGGATGCTCTGGGGAGAGGCAGGTGGGGCTTAAATGCCATAAACTGGCTGTGTAACCTCAACTTAGCACATTTCCTCCAGTAAATATCTCTTCATTTGCTACATGCCTAAGAGAAAACTTCCAGAGACTTAGATGGTTAAGTTTTTAAAGCAAGCTCCACCAGTTAGAGCTGTTTCACTGAGGAGCCAGTCTGCCCAGCACCTCCTGCTGCCATTTCATAAGTTGATCACTAGTTTTTCCCTCCTTGTGCTTTAGAGGTGAACATTGTATAACAGCCCTGACTCTGTCAATAGACCAGAACTTACATATCAAAGCCAAATACATTCTAGCACATGTTCCAAAGAAAGGCAACTTCTGAAAGAAAGTCCAAACTAGGATCCGCACACTGTATAGCATTTATGCCAATCACGGGAGAGATTTTTTTTTTTAAGTTCAGATCCAATCTCCAGCCCAGAAATTCTATTTTGTGAGGTCTGGGGTAAGGCCTGAAACCTCGCATTTTTAAAGGGTGCTTCTCAAAATTTAATATGCAAATGAATCACCTGGGATATTTTTTGAAGAGTTTTATTTTGGAAAAACTTTAAATTTCAAACAGTTGCAAAGAGGATTCTCATATACCCTTCACCCAGCTTCCCCTAGAATTAACATCTTACATAATAACTATGGTACATTGCCAAAACGAAGAAATTAACATAAATGCAATGCTATTAACTAAACTACAGACTTTCCTAAGATTTTACCGGTTTTCCCTCTATTTTTTCTTTTTTTTTCTATTTCAGGATACCACCTTTCAGTTAGTCTGGGATCTTAGCTTAAAATGCAGATTCCACATTTTATGTAATGGTATCTTAAAGATTATTATGCTTGGTTACATGTATATTGAAACTTCCCTGAGTTTTCCTCCCTGCTACCCCACCCCACAAACCTTTAGTTAACTATGCAGCCTCTATTTCGGGATATAAATAGTCTCTAAACTTTAGCCTATGAGCCAGAATGACAGCCTGGTTTCCTCTCCTCCTATCTTATTCTAAACTGAGTGATAAGCATTCATCATATACTCTCTGAGCATTAGCATTGAAAAGAGCTCTAGGAGGTCATCTAGTCCACCACAGTTAGTTCGCGGAAAGTGAATCTAAAACTCAGAGAGGGACATGACCTTGATCAAAGTCATATAGCCATTAGTCTTCAATTCTTATCTTAGCACATCACCTCAGACTCTCCCAATATTTTCAGACTGAGAATGCAAACACCTCCTTTATATGTTGCTATTATAAACTATTTCAATGCCATAGAAGAACAGCATATTACTGTGCCTTGGGCCTTATTAAACTTTTACAGTTTATTATATTCCCCTTTTTTAAAGAATAAATAAATTCATCCTCACACAACATGGTCAATTTATTTTTGACAAAGGTATAAAAACAATTCAATGGAGGAAGCATAGTCCTTTCAACAAATGGTGCTAGAGCAATTCATACAGATACCCATAGGCAACTTCACCATTTATTTAAAAATTAACTCAAATTAGATGGTAGACTTAAATGTAAAATATAAAAGCATAAAACTTTTAGAAGATAACAAGAGAAAATTTTCAGGACTTAGGGCTTGGTGAAGTACAGAATGACACCAAAAGAATGATCCATAAAAGAAAAATATAAATAAATTATTCTTAAGCAAAATAAAAAGTGTTGTTCAGTAAATGACCCTGTTAAGAAGATGAAAAGACAAGCTACAGACTGAGAGAAAATATTTGTAAACTTAATTATAGACAGAATTCACATCTATAATTTAAAAAATAAAAAAAAACCTTCTCAAAATTCATCCTATATAATAAAAGGCTAATATACAAATCAACTGGACAGCAGAACGACCAGTCACTATGATGGGCATGGACCACCAGGGCACAGATGCTCAATGCACAGACATTGAAACATGGAACACATTGATGAATCTCAGAGAGAAAAGGGGAGGAGGGAGAGCAGGAAGAGATTAACCAAAAATCTTATATGCATACTAAAGGTCCAGTGCACAGATTTGTGCACCAGTGGGGTCCCTTGGCATGGCCTGACCCCTCTGTCAATCCGGGACCCCTCAGGGGATATCAGACTGCCAGTTTCAGCCCAATCCCCACAGACCAGGCCAAGGGATCCCACCTGTGCACAAATTGGTGCACCAGGCCTCGAGTTAATAAAGCAAACAATTCAATGAGAAAATGGTCAAAACACATAGACACTTCACTGAAGTGAATGTATGGATGGCAAATAAGCACATGAAAAGATGCTCAACATCTTTAGCCATAATAGGTGCCCTAATGCCCCCCAAAGATGTCCTTATCCAATCCCACATCCTGTGAATATGTTGTTACACAGAAAAAAAAAAATTAAGGCAGCAGATGGAATTAAGGTTGCTATTCAACTGGTCTTTTAAATAGAGCATTTAACCAGAATTATCTGGGTGGGCCAGATAAAATCACAAGGATCCTTAAAAGTGGAAACCCAAGATAGAAGATGTCTGAATGATGTGATATGGGGGGGACACACTATTGATGGATTTGAAGAGAGAAGGGGGCCATGAGCCAAGGAATATAGAAGCTGAAGAAGACAAGGGAACAGATTCTCCCCTAGGGCCTCCAGAAAGGAGCACACAGTGCCCACACCTTGATTTCAGCCCAGTGAGACCTGTGCCAGACTTCTGATCCATAGAACAATAAGATAACAAAGTTGTGTTGCTTTAAGCCACTAAGTGTGTGGTCATGTGTTATAGCTGCAATAGAAAATGAAATTACTATTCATCAGAGACTGTAAAGTAAAAGTATGATATCACTACCTATCTACATGCTAAAATTAAAAATAGTTACAATACCAAATGCTTGCAAAGAAGCAGAAAAACTGTCATACATTGTTGGGAGAGCATAAAATAATACA
>PVJC01054705.1:0-10416 GCA_004026665.1 Murina feae | reverse complement strand
GGTGGCAGGGGGTCGGTGGCCTGCTTGGCAGCTGTCCAGGCCCTTGGAGGGGCATTGGGGAGCGGGAAAGAGGCGGCAGGGGGTCGGTGGCCTGCTTGGAGGGCTTCCCAGGCCCCTTGCAGGACACCAGGAAGTGGGAAAGCAAGGTGGTGGGATGGGGAGCGGGAAAGAGGCAGTGGGGGGGCGGTCTCGGCCTGCTTGGTGGCTGCCCAGGCCCTTTGCGGGGCACCAGGGAGTGGGAAAGCAAGGCTGCAGGGGCCGGGGTCCTGCTTGGCAGCTCCCCAGACCCCTTGGCGGCACTGGGAAGTTGAAAAGGAAGGCAGCAGGGGACGGGTGAGTGGGAAAGAGTTGGTGGCCTGCTTGGCGGCTTCCCAGGCCCCTTCCAGGGATCAGGGAGCAGGAAAAGGCTGGCCTGACCACAAGGCGGGGTTTTCCCTGCTTTCTGGTGGCTGGAAGAAGATGGGCAGTAGGCAAGCTTGGGAGGTAGGCAGCACCCAACCCTGGTCACAGCTCAAAAAAGAGAACAACATGCAGGGGAGGCCAAGAGTCAGAGAGATCAACATAGAGGGGATGCCTGCTCCAAGACTAGGGGCAGGCCCCCAGCAGGTAGACACACACAGGAGGACTGCTCCAAGCCTCAGATGTGGCTGGGGTCAGGTCCCCAGTGGTCACACCCCCCCCCACACCCACACACACACACAAAAGGCGCCTGGCAGGCTGGGGCCATCATAGGACATCCACTGAGGGGTCCCAGACTGTGAGAGGGCACAGGCCGGGCTGAGGGACTCCCTCCACCAAGAGTGCACAAATTTTTGTGCACCGGGCCCCTAGTAAGTTTATAAAAAAGAAATGCGAAAAGGAAATTGATTAAATGATACAGGCCAGTTATCCAGGACAGAGCAAGAAAATTGAAATACTAAAACAGCAGTTGGCAACCATCTAGAAAACTCTGTCTTCCTTAAACCAAGGACACTTAAAAGTCAGTGATTTACATTTTGCCTCCCTAAGTGGAGGGTAAATAGCTCATGCCAAAGTTCTCAGGAAGACTGATGGGAGAAATCCAATTAGTGTCATTTGCTGTCCAAATGCAAGGACAAATGAAGTTAGAAAATAAACCTTATTTTGCTCAGTTCTTTTCTAGTAAAATAATTATATTATATTAATTAGGTATTTAACAAAAAGATCACCTTTTAATCATAGGAACTGAAGTTTGATGGTCTATGTTCCTGTCTAATACACTTTAATATATAATTTTTTGGTAAAATCAAGTTTGACAAACTTCCTAGGGTTTGAGTTTTGAGAAATGTTTTTTTACCTGGAGTTGGCTGTGCGTCCAATAGGCTCTGGAATGCCTCAAGATCTTCCTACAATGGAAACTAGGGACCAATTTCTTAAGATCTGTGTACTGGGTATCTCTTCTACTTTAATCTCTCTCAGGTTAGAAGGCCTCCTGACCCAAGACGCTCTTGAGTTTCTGGTTCATCTCCATCGAACAGAAAACTGCATTTGTCCTAATCAAGATTTGGAAGGGAAGCAATTTGGGACTCCCCTGGGAAGGACCTTACCAGTCTTGCTTACCACAGAGACTGCTGTTCAGACTGCAGAGCGAGGTTGAACCCACCACACATGGGTTAAGGGCAGACACACCTCAACTTGGACAACCATACCAAGACATGTCCCCTTGAAAATGATGCTAAAAACTGTGAGCTATCTCAGTAACCATCATGTACTGGGCTCTATTTGCTTAAGGAATCTGGCAAATTGCAGGGGCTTACAATGTGGGCTGGAGACATGTGTACCATCTGGATCATGCTTACCCAGTTAAGTTATTGGTTATAGATACCTTGAATGACTTGGCTATTTCAGCCTTTAGGTCAAAAAATTGGCTAGGACTAGATTTAGGAGTAGATGTCACAGGACAAGATTCCCTAGATCACTTATGCAAAAAGAAGTAGGATACAAGGGAATGAATCCCAGGTGGAATGGATTGAATATTCTGTACATGCCCTGAATAAAAGCGACTCTTAAGCTTGTGTGGCAGGAAGGCTAGAGGCCCAAGTGATCCCATTCCCATTCGGATGGACCTCAGATAGTAACAGGATGGAATGTGTGCTTGCCTTGTAACAGGAGGAAACCGCCAGGGGAAACACTCCCTGTAAGACTCTCACCCTATTGTTCGTATCCAACAGAGGTGAAGAGCTAGGAACCCCAAACCCCCAAGAACCATCTGGCCCGTCCTACAACGTAAAATTTACCTCCTGCCTCTCCAAGTGGGGAACAGTGCTCAGAGTTTCTGAGTTAATCCAGATGTGTAAATAGCCCAAGCATCCTCAGATGCCCATCATGCTGCACTGTCGATAACCCTGTGCTGATGTGGTGTCGTGGAGGACCCTGACTTGTGGCCTTGCCCAGCAGTTGGAGTGGAACTTGTGCTCTAATACAATTGGCTATCCCTTTCACATTGGCATATCATAAACCTTTTTCAATGGACAGACAGACTAGGAATATACACACAGATCCCATTGGGGTTCCAGGAGGAGTGCCAAGCAGTTTGGTAAGGCTAGAAATCAGATTGCTACAGGGTTTGAGTCTGTCCTGTGCTGGTGTTCCACTGTGAGCAAGAATCTGGTGGATTCATTATATTTACTATAACTAGCAAAGGCTCGTTAACTACACTCGAGATGCAGTTAAAGGGATAGTGAACAACTAGATGCCAAAAGCAGAGTGACCTGGGGGAACAGGCAGAAAAAGGAGGAAGATGTGTAATCTTGGGGCCAGTGCCGTACACTCACTCATCCCTGAAAACACAGCACACAGACCATCACTGAGGCCCTAAGGCATCAGCAGCTTTAGTGACGAGTGAGCTGGAATCTGGGATCGAGGGTCCTTTCTTTAATGAACTAGCAGCGGTTCTCAACCTGTGTGGGTCGCGACCCCTTTGGCGGTCAAACATCCCTTTCACTGGGGTCGCCTAAAACCATCCTGCATAGCAGATATTTACATTACAGTTATGAAGTAGCAACGAAAATAATTTTATGGTTGGGTCACCGCATGAAGAACTGGTTTAAAGGGCCAGAAGGTTGAGAACCACTGCACTAGAGTGATGGTGTCCACATTCACCCCCTTGGATTAGGAGCTACAGTGATGGGATGTTACAGCATCTCATGTATGTGGGGTCTTACACAGGGGTTAATTGAAACCGCATTGACCAAGCAGCAAATTAGTCTCCTCCTAGACACTGCAGAGCATGAAAGTCAATGAATGTTAGCCGAGTTGGAAGAAAAGAGTTTAAATAAAGAAAAGGGGGGGCTTGTGAGAATAAACAAGCCAACTTTTCTGCCAAAGAACAGTTTAGACAGCCACCATTTTGGACTGCATGACTTGGCAGCCACCATGTGGGCCCCATGACTTGTGGCTCCCCTGGGGGTCATCATCTTGAAATAGCAAAGGCCGACCTCTCCCTTAGAATTAGCCAATCTCCAAAGACTGTGTGCCTGAGCTCCAATCAAGAGCAAGGACAGGTCAGGAGCATAAGGGATTATAAAGCCGAACAGCCCGCCTGCTCTGTGTGCACGCACGTCCAGACCATGTGTGTGCACCCTTCTACATAGAAGTAAAGAAGTTCGCCTTGCTGCCTGGCTCCCGAATATGTTTTGTGTTGTACCAGAACCCCCCGACTAGGAGGGCTCGCCTTGTTTCTGACATCTCCAGGACTCCTGTCACAGATACTAGTTCTTTGGGTCAGCCCCTCAGAAACACTAGGGCCCTGGACTTGTGAACAAACTTCTTCCCACCCATCAGTAGGATGGTAACTAGAGGATGTCTTTCTGATCATAGGGCAGTGCTCTGGGGTGGAGTTTCTGGTGAAAAGGTCTCCCAATCCTCCCTACTGGCTTTGGTAACTGATTTTCAGTTCTTCTGTGATGTGCAGGAGGTTTTCTCATTTGCTTCTGCTTCTTCACAAAGGGAAATTGTCTGTGAAGTGTGGCAGAATTGATGTGTTTGTTGGGCGATGGAGGAGCCAGGGCTTCTTGCTCTACCATGTTCCTGCCCAGAATTTAATTTCGATGTTCATTGTAACAAATTTTCATAGCGTTTTAAGAATCTTTGTGTGATAGTTTCCACATGTGCCTCATGTCAATATTGGTATCAGTTGGTCATGTTTTCCCATTTTTTGCTGTGATTTCCTTGCTTGTTGGTACAGGGAGTGATTTTTAGTTGCATTCTTCACGTTTAAATTATCTACCCTGTTTCCCCAAAAATAAGACAGTGTCTTATATTAATTTTTGCTCCCAAATATGCGCTAGGTCTTATTTCAGGGGATGTCTTATTTTTCCATGAAGAAAAATACAGTACACATTTATTGTTGAACAACAAAAAAAGGAAATTTATTACCTGTGTGTCCACACAATGTGCCCGACACCTGCCCCACGTGACTCACTGTCTAATTGTTAGTCAGCCAGACTCTGTCAGGGCAGAGCAAGCAGCAGGCAGCAGCTTGTCCTGGCTGCAGCGAGGACTCTCTGATTAAAAGAGACCTGGCACTTCCTGTCTGCTCTGGCTACACTGCGGCCAACAGTGAGCTGTGCAGCCGCTGCTAAGGCCCAGGTCCAGTACCTTCGGGAGGCCTTATGTTCGAGGAGGGGGGGATGACTTATTATTGGAGAGGCATTATTTTCGGGGAGGTCTTATTTTCAGGGAATGCCTTATATTTCAGCGAGAGGCAAAACTGTAAGTAGGTCTTATTTTGGGGGGATGTCTTACTTTCAGGGAAACACGGTACAGTTGAAAGCAATCACCCAGGTTAAGTGTAGATTTTGTGTGTTCTATTGTTCCAATGACAATTTAGCTTTCTTGGGTCTTTTGATGTTACATTGTTGTGCTCTGCTGGAACTCTGCCTGTGCAGCCTATAGGGGTAAAAGGCACTTTGCTGCGCCAACCTGTATTTCCAGGTGGGGCTGGATGGTGAAGAACCCATGGGAGGGAGAGCATTTCCTCTGACTCTTCTCCAGCCACAGGATGCCCGTTGTTTCGCCCTTGAACTTTGCTAGTGTCTCTTGGTCAAGAGAGATCCTAAGTGGGAAATCTCTCATGAGGATCACTTTCTCTAACTTGTTGCAAAGCCAGGAGCTGAGAGTCTGAATTGCCCTCTGCTGGTGTAAAGAGTTTGGGAAACCTTGTACTTTGTGAAGGGCTGTGCCTACAATGGCAGCTGGCACCAGTGCAGGTGGAGGTAGCTGCAGCTGTTGCTTTGCATGGAGCAGGGTGTGTTCAGCTGCTGGCAGTGGGTGAGGACTAGTGATTCAGTTTAGTTTTGAAAAAATCAAATGGTTACTGATGGAGAGGTACTCTGGGAGCTTAAAATGCAAAAGCAAATACATAGGAGAGAATGAGATGCTTCTAAAGTTTTAACAGCGCAGGATTAACAAAGGAATAGGACTGATTCTAGATTTCACTAGACTTTTAAGGGAAGAAAGGGGGATATTTGCTGAAAGAGAATATTGGGGGAGATTTGAGAATACTATTGCTTTGAAAGTCAATGGGAAAAAAAGAAAAAAAAAAGTCCATGGGGATGAGAGTTTGAACTAAAGATGATCAATAAGGTGAAATGTAAAAGACAAAAATATGAAAAAATATCTATTAGGGTACTTTTGGGTAACTTCAAAAAATAAGTGAGATTTCACAGTTGAAGTCAAATGAATGTTGTAGATTACATGAGTCAGCAGTTACAGATGATATAGTTAAGAAATGCAGCTGAGAAAATAAAGTTAAGAAAGAATCCACCAAGTCCTTATTAATTAATTAATTAATTCATTCATTCATTCATTTATTTACCTATTTAGACTAGTATTGGTATAAGTATTTGTGTACAAATTTTGTTTAGAAAACCTGTTTTCAATTTCTCGTGTATATGCTTAAAAATGGAATTTCTGGATCATTAGGTTTATTCCACATTTAACTTTATGAGGAGCCTTCATATTGTTTTCCAAACCAGTTGCACATTTTCACATTCCCATCAGCAACGTACAAGAGTTCCAAGTGCTCCAGATCTTCACTAGTACTTATTTTTCATTTTTAAAAAATGTATCTTTATTGATGAAAGTATTACAAATGCTATTTGTTATTTTGATGTTGATTTGACAAGTCCCTTATCAGTTATATGATTTGCAAATATTTCCCCCCATTTCATGAGTTGTCTCTTTCTAGATCATATCCTGTGATGTGCAAAAGTTTTTGTAATTTTAATGAACTTCACTTTATTTTTGGTGGTTGTCTGTGTTTTCTGTGTCAGAACTAAGGATAGACTGCCCACTACCATATCCAAATTTATGAAGATTTATTTACCCCTAAATTTTAAGATTTTTATAGTTTCTGCTCTTATAGTTGACTAGAGGGCTGGTGCATGAAAATTCATGCCAACCTGCCCCCTCTCCCAGTCCAGGAGCCCTCAGGGGCAGGAGGAGACCTGGCTATCAGGGGAATGGGATGCCCCCATCACACCTCTGCTGCTGCCACTGCCGGCAGCGCAAACCTCAGCCAGCCCTGGTTACCAGAGCCTTGGGCGGCCCTGGGTGGCTGGAGGGTTGAGGGAAGGTCCGGCCACACTGTGCGCCTGCCGCTCCCCAGGCTGGACTAAAAGGACTGGGGGACTGGGCGGGGCTGAGGGGTCTGTGTGCTGCCATCTTGTGGCTATGGGTGTCCCCATGTTTGTGACGGTGAGAAAGTTAATTTGTATATTCCCTCTTTATCAGATAGGATGTTTGATCCACTTGGACTTAATTTTTGTACATGGTGTATAGTAATTATCTGATATTACCTTCTGCATATGGATTTTCAGTTTTCCTAGCACAATTTGTTGATGAGACTATTCCTTATACATTGAATAAACTTGGCGTTTATGTAAAATCTATTAACTATAGATGTATGAGTTATTTCTGAACTCATAATTCTATTGCATTGGTCTGTATGTCTCCTATTATACTATCACACTGTTTTGATTATTATAGCTGTACTAGGGTCCCGGTGGACAAAAATTTGTGCACTTGGGGGGGGGGGGTCTCTCAGCCTGGTTTGTGCCCTCTCGCAGTCTGGGACCCTTCAGGGGATGGCCGCCTGCTGGCATGCATGACCAGCCTGGGTGAGGGGCTGATGGCTGTTTGCAGGCTTGCCCAGCCCTTCAGTGGGGACCCTCACCCCACGGGAGTGTGGCCAGCCTGGGTGAGGGGCTGAGGACCATTTTCAGGCTGCCCACAGCTCCCATTGACCCAACATCCCAGCGAGGCTGGCTAGAATCAAGTTTTTGGGGTTTATTTATCTTCTATAATTGAAACTTTGTTGCCTTGAATGGAGGCCTAGTCAGGCAAAGAAGCCTCCTGTTTGCTTCAGCTATGTGGCTTCTATAACTGAAACATTGTTGCCTTGAGCAGAGGCCTAGCTGGCCTAAGCAGGCAGTTACAACTCCATCGCTGGTGCAATGGATCCCCCTGTTTGCTCTAGCTCCATGGCTGCCGGCCACCATCTTGGCTGGGTTAACTTGCATACAGCCGCTCTGATTGGCTGGTGGATGTGTCTTGGCTGGTGGGCATGGCTTAGGTGTCTCAAAGTGATGGTTAATTTGCATATTACTCTTTTATTAGATGAGATAGTAAATTTTTATTATAAAAAACTCTTACATATATCTCTTTTCCCCCCCGCCCTTCCCCCAGCCTCCCCTCTCCCCCAGTGTTTTGTGTTCATTGGTTATGCTTAAATGCATGCATAAAAGTCCTTTGGTTGATCTAAAAAAGAGATATATGTACTAATCTTTGTAACACTTTATGTAATAAAAAAATGGAAAACAAACAAACAAACAAAAAAAACAAAACCTTTTACACATCTTTTGATTATTGAGCTATAACATCTCTTTTTATATCTTAAATACAAGTTCTTTTTAAAATATATGCATAAACAACAACAGAAAGTAAATTGGAGTTCATTAAAATTACAAAGACTTTATACATAGATACAAAACAGAAATAGATATAGAACAGAATAATGGTTTCCAGATGAGGAGGGGGCTTGGAGGACTGGGCGAAAAAGGGAAGGGATTAAGAAGTACAAGTTGGCATTTACAGAATATTCACAGGAATGTAGAGTACAGCATAGAAAATATAGTCAGTAATATTGCGAAAAGTATTTATGGTGCCAGGTGGGTACTGAAAATATCAAGGGAAACATTGGAAATTATCTAATATGAAATAATATTAATGTAAACTCTAAATAAAAAATAAAATTTATATAAAAAATAAACACATGAAATAAAATATATGAATTATGAATCATTTCATGTAGGCCATGGCTTGCCTTTTTATTTCCTCAATAATATCTTTTTTAACAATGAATACCCCTTGTTTTTTTCAACATATTTAGCTTTAAGAGAAAAAGTGAAAAGCACAGAATATTTCTCTACATACTTTCAAATTAATTACCCTATTATTAATATCTTGGATTAATATGCTATTTGGGTTACAATTTATGAGTCAATATTAATATATTACTATTTATTAAATCTTACAACTTACAGGATTTATTCTTTTTTCTGTTTCTGTTTTGCTTGTTTATTTTTTAGATTCAGTGGTTGATATATATTTATTGCCATTTTATTGTTCATATGTTTACCTTTTTTCTTATTCTTAAAGAAGTATTACATTAAAGTATTACATTTCCCATAATACTGGTTTGGAGGTGACAAATTTATTTAGCTTTTTTTTTTTGTCTGGGTAACTACTTGTTCTTCTATTCTAAAAGGTTCTTTCAAAATTATAGAATTCTTTATTATAGCAAGGATTTTTTGAGTGGGATTTATAGGCATATGAGTGTTAAGAGGAAGAAATTATAGGTAGATCAAAAGGAAATGGGGTATCTGGTAAATAATATTGGTTAATTGGCTAAATCTGTACATTTCATAATGTCTAGCAAGTAAATATAAAGCCACTTTCTGTACAAATCATTCATGAATGTACCTTTATGTACTCCTGTTAGAGGCATTGCTTTTACCAAGGATATGCCGCAGAGATTCAAAATTCAGTCGTGACAATAAACACCTGTTCTGGACTCAGGTAATGGCAAATTCCAGAGATGTGCATGATTGACAATCTTGTGTAAGACTGTAATTTTTCCAAATTCCTTGAATGATAGAGTGAAAGCAAAGAAAATATGGGCTTTGGTTGTGTTTCTTCTCATGTTTTCTTTTCCTTGTCCTCCTCTTATTTTTTTATATATTTTGTTGTCTCTATCCTAAGCTTACAGTCATAAAATTTATTCAGAAAGAGTCCATTAGTATGAAGAGTATTCATATGGATTAGCTCTACAAGAACCACAGGGACTTGTAAATGACATAACACAGATGGTATAAAATTAGGTTAAAAAAATAGGATGATTCCTAGATTTAATTAGACTGTAGGGATAACTATCAAATTTGTATAAAAGTTTTAAATTAGTATTGGTTTACATTTCTCAAAGGGAAAATCTATATTACTTTTATGTCTTTTTTATGTATTTAAATGTTCAGGGGGTTATTGCAGTTGGTGAATGTCAGTTATGGAATTGAACCATTGGAATCTACAACTACGTTTGAGCATATGCTTTATCAAATACAGAATAATAAAGCTGATTTTCTCCCCTTACAAGACAATTATCCTGTGATCCAATTGGGAGATCAGGCCTACAGGATTCTTATGAAGTCAGAAGTAAGCCACCATATTCTGAAATTTTCATTTTGCTACATTTGATAAACTTTTTCTCATAGAAACTTGTTATATTTTGAAAACAAATTTAAACATATTAATTATATTAAAAGCTCTTATTAGATATTTAAGTATTTTATGAATATATGAATAAGAATATGTTTAGTTATATATAATCTGTAAGTGTAATAAATATAAATACACATACTTTAAAAATGAACATTATTCCTTTCCCCTAATTTCAAGTTATATATATATATATATATATATATATATATATATATATATATACTAATAAAAGTGAAATAGTAAAAATAACCGTTTCTCCGAGATGGATAAGCCATGCCCACCAGCCAATCAGAGTGGCTATATGCAAATTAGCCCAGCCAACATGGAGGCCGCCATTCACAGACCTGAGTAAACGGCTGTTTCCATTGCGGCAGGAGCGAAAGTGAAACTGCGCCCACTCAACTCAGCTCCGATTAAACTGCCTCTAGCGAAACACACCTTTGAAACAATATAACAATCATAGAATCCTCGGGAGCTGAAGGAAAGAGCAGCCCGGGCCTAACCAGTAAAAGTAACAATTGTTTCATTATAGACGCTGCGAGGTGAAGCAGAGGAGGCTTCGTTAGTTAGAAGGCCGCCTTAAAGGAACAGTGTATCAATTATAGAAGATAACCCCAGGCC
>PVJC01054704.1:0-10416 GCA_004026665.1 Murina feae | reverse complement strand
GAAAATAACCTTTGATAAGAGAAATGATGAGCAGAAGTTATCTAGGAGTAATGGGGGAGGAAACACATTCAAGACAAAGGGAACAACATGTGCACAGCCCTGAGGAAGGAGGGACTTAGCATCTTCAGCCTCTGGTTGGATCAAAGGGAGGCCTGGGAAGACAGATGCACGATGAGGCTAGGCAGGAAGGCAGGGGCAAGAGCATGTCCATGTCCAGGACCAGGGGTGGGAGGAGGAGAGAAACAAGCTCCTAGATGTTTTCAGAAGCTCACTGCCACTAGACTGTGGATGTCTGGCTATGATGAGCTCAGCGAACTGGCCAAGGGGGACAGTGGTTTGGAACAGGATGGGGAGAGCAGAGGTAAACAAACGTGGTGATCATTTCCAACCGGGGTCACAATGCCTGCAGATGGCGTTACATCTACCTGGCTGGTCATTTACTGGGCACGGCATGCATTCAATAAAGTTTATGGAACCAGACACCTTTCCAGGTGCTGAGGATAGAAAAAAACACAGACTCCACCTCAGAAAGCTCAGGTTCTAGCAAAATGGTTCACCTTCTAGCAGGGAGGATCAAATGAGATATGTACTAGTCAGCTACCCACACGTGAATGGTGGCTTCAGAGTCTCCAGTTCACTTATTTCCAGAGAACACTGTTTTCAGCGTCCTCCCTGTATTAACTCTCTGTGACTGCTGTAATGAATTACCACCCACTTCGTGGTCTAAAAGACTGCAAATGCATTACCTTGAGTTTCATAGGTCGGAAGTCCGGAATGGGTCTCCCTGAGCTAAAATCAAGTGCTGGCAGGGCAGCATTCCCCGGAAGGTCCATGAGTAAAACTGTCTCCTCGTTGTTTTTCCAGCTCCCTGAGGCCCCTGGCATCCTTGGCTTGTGGCTCTTGCATTGTCAAAGCAGCAATGCCAGTAGAGCCTTTCTCACATCCTCTCACTTGGAACTTACGCTCCTTCCTCTCTCCTTCTCTGTAAGGATTCTTGGGATTACATTGGCCCCACCTGGGCATCCTGCAAACTCTGCATCAGCCCCACCTCATCACATCGCAGGGTCCCTTTGCCCGGTAGCACACACACAGGTCCTGGGGGTAGGACGTGGAATCCTTGAGGGCCAGCATTGCTCTGCCTGCCACATCCCCAGGTGCAGCGTTAGCAGGTCTGATGGTGCAGTGGAATCCAGTTTTCTCTTCTCTCCTTTTGGATTTGTTCCCTGTGTGTTACTGAGCAGTAAAGGGACTGAAACACAGGAACAACCAGAGCTGAATCAGTCCCTTTTTTCTGTGTCTGAGAGGTTTTAGGAGAACCCCAGAGAGCTTTATTGATGAAGGGCCAAGTGTCAAAAACACGGGTCTCTTCCAGGCTGTTGGAGAGAAGCCCTCGGGAGCCTGCTTCTGGTTGTCACAGCTGCTCTCAGAGTAGACCAGCCAGTATCTGGAAATCTTTAATTGTGAGCGCTCTATTGAGGAAGATTTCCTACCTACAGGTTTGCTAGTTGGGGAAAAGAAAAAGATACATAGAGGGTATTTCCTGAGCCCTGGCTGGACGGCTCAGCTGGTTGAAGGGTCATCCGGTGCTCCAAAGAGTTGCAGGTTCGATTCCCAGTCAGAGCACATACCTAGGTTGTGGGTTCGATCCCTGGTTGGGGTGCTGGTCAATGTTTTCCTCTCATATTGATGTTTCCTCTCTCTCTCTCTAAAAATCAATCCAAATATGCTTGAGTAAGAATAAAAAAGAGAACATCTCCTGACACACTTTACAGCAGAGGCAGGAACAACTCAGGCAGAGAAGATTTGGAACTTCATCCTTTTTCGGGGTGGGAGGGGGGGACTGGAAATGTATGCAAGTCCTTAAAGTATTAAACTTTCTTACAATGCTGCTATTAAAATATGAGAAAAGCTACCCCTGGGGGGTTTTAGTGACCCATTTAAAACGAAATTAATTGGCATTTCATCGTCAGGACCAGCTGCAGCTTGATAAATCTCTCCTGTGGCCGCTCTAAGGAGCAGAGCTGAGAAGGAATACAGGACTGTGTTCAAGTTCTCTTTTTACCTTCGTGCAGACCACTAGGGTTTCCTGACTCCAGGTCAGAAATGGCCAACTCACTCTCAGCAGGTGGAAATGTACTCCCTCCCGACGCACGATCCTGTGAGATGCTTGGGGAGTCTGCGTGGCTAGTGTCCCGCTGGCTCCTCAGCCCTCCACACCTGCCCTTCGCTGGGACCACTAAGCCCCCGTGAGCGAGGGCCTTAAGGTCAGGCCGCATAGGGTGGTTTAAAATATGTGGGTGGTGCCCAGCTGGTGTTGCTCAATGGTTGGGCATCCACCTATGAACCAGGAGGTCACTTTGACTCCTGGTCAGGGCACATGCCCAGGTTGCAGGCTCCATCCCCATGGGGTGTGCAGGAGGCAGCCGATCCATGATTCTCTCTCATTATTGATGTTGCTGTCTCTCTCTCTTGCTCCCTTCCTCTGTGAAATCAATCCTATATAATAAAGACCTAATATGCTAATTAGACCAGACAGTGGAACTACCTTCCAGAACGACTTTCCAGAACGACCAGTGGGGCCACGAGGGCCAAAGCAGCTGGGGCTGTGAAGGCCTACTCTTGCATGAATTTCATGCATCAAGCCTCTTGTATAGATATATTTTGAAAAATAAAATGTCTGGGTGAAAATGGGCTGGAGAGGAAAGCTGGGAACTAGAATGTTCCAGACGGCAAGGCCGTTGTCTGAGAAATGGTGCGAACTGCCCTCGTGAGCTGCCTCCCGTGTAACCGGGACTGGAGTGGACACTGTAAAGGTGAGCTGAGCAAGGGCAGGAGAGTGACCTTTCTGGTCAGTGTCTTTATTGCTTATCTTGTACCACGTGTCTCGTCAGATCTGCTTCTCCAGTGACAACGATTCTCCATTTCCCCTGCCTGCTGAGAAGGTCCCTGGGAGAAGCAGCAACCTTACTTACTTTAGGTGGGACGTACAGGCCTCATGTTTGAAGGGAAATGCACAAGAGGCACCCCATGCGCAATATCCCTGGACTCATGGGCCCTTTCTTTTGTCCTTTCTCCGCCATTCTCAGAGGCCTGCTCTCGCTTTCTCTCAGTCCTTGTCTGCCCCTTTCAGACGGTACCCCAGCGCCTGCAGCTGGTTCCCCCGCCTTCGTTCTCACCACTGTGGTCTCAAGTCTCAAGGTCACCGCCCGAAAGACAGGGGCTGCTTCCACCAGAAACTGGGTCTCCTTCCCCACTCTACACGCAGGAAACCGGGTCGGGGGAGGAAGGGGAAGGAAGGATGTGGGTGAGGGATGGGAGAAAGCTCTCTTTCCCTTTCCGAATCCTGGCCTCAAAACCCTGCTAGGATTTCCATGCCCTACTTCATTGCCCATTGCGGGCCATAGCCGAGGTCTTTCTATTAAAGCCAGAATTGATTCGCCAGGTAACAAATGGAAGAATCTGCTCAGGCTTCCCAGTAAAATTACTTGTGCTGTTAGTAGCAGGAAGCAGGCTTTTACAGCTGCGCTAAGCTTCTCTGATGTTCCGTGTGTCGGGATGTGAGATCCAGGGCTGCTAGTGTGGCTGCGACGAGGAGGCAGGACCGAGGAAAATGTGGCCATTCATGTCCTGGTTCCTGGAGGGGTTCCTGCGAGGAACTGCTCTTTAATTCTTTCCCTAGAAAGCCACAGCTCATTAAAACCAGCCAGATGGAGAGCGTGAAATAACAGCACTTAAACTCTGACTTTGCCTTAGGGTTTAGTGACCGGCCCTGGTAAACTGCCCTCCTGTTGACTTTAGAGCACAGCAGCCTCTGTAAACAAATCACCAGGTGGCCCTGTCCAAGCCTCTGAGAAGTGTGTGTCCCCTGGTCTGTCACTTCTCCCTCAGGCTGGAGGCAGGGTTGGCAACAACTGGAGAGGCCCAATTGCAGGGTTGCTGAGCTGCTGACCGTGGAGATCAGATGAATGCCTTTTCATTAAGTCCATCTCGGGGGCCCAAGAGCTGCAGGTCCCAGGAGGAGGCTGTGCACAGATACCCAGCAGCACCTTTCTCAAGAGATGAACCTGGAAACATTTTCAACGAAATCTTAGGTTGTTGTTATTGTCACGATAGTCTTCTCTTTTAAGGAATCACTTAATGAGTCCTTTTAAAACCCAATTAATCCTCCCTTAATTTTCTCTCTTCTGGAAATGCTGATTTCATGTGTTGGAAAATGGTCATTCCTCTAGGGCATGGGGGTAAGTGAGCCATTTAGCAGCGATACAGTTAAAGTGGCGAGAGCGAATCATTTCTATTCCTAGTGCCAGTACATCTGTTTTGTGTGTCCCAGTTTGGAGGATGCTATGGGGCATGTGGACGAACATCTGAAGACACTGCCTCGGCAAGGTGGCCCTGGCCCCTCTGGGGTGTGGCAACCACTGAAAGGGCCCGGGAGAGACACAGTGACCTCACAGCCCTGATTCACGTCCCGAGAGAACCCCAGGCAGCTTTCTGTTTCTGCCTGTCCTCCTTGGACACAGGGGAATGCTAAACAGCAGAGAAGGTGTTCTTCAGAGACCAGAAGCAACAACCACAAAAATAGCACAAGGACCCGTCTTGAGCTGCTGAAGTCCACGCTTAATGTCCTTCCTTCTCCCAGGGATAAGAACGACATGGAACCTCTAACAGGGCACAGCGAGTGTAGGCCCCGTTGGAACCAGAGGGACACTCGGTCAACAAGAACAGATATAACACTGAAATAAACCAAGCAGCACCGGGGAGGGAAGTCCTTGCAGTCAGAAGACATGCGAGCTGAATGCCAGCTTTGCCATGATCGTTGCTTCATCCAGTAATGCTGCTTCCGTCTTTACAAAGTGCACTTAATGCTCACAGACATCCTGGAGGGTGGGTGTGGATGGAACATGTCTCCCCGGAAAGTAATTTAAGTCCTAATCCCAGCACCTGTGATGTGACCTTATTTGGAAAGAAAGTCTTCGTTGATGTAATCAAGTTAGGATGAGGTCATACTGGATTGGGATGGGTCTTAACCCAATGCTAGTGTCCTTATGAAATGAGGAAAATATATATAGATGTAATGAATTTAGAGAGGAAGGGAGAGGGGGAGAGAGAGAATTGTTGATCGGCTGCCTCCTGTACTCCCCCCATTGGAGATCGAGCCCACAACCCAGCATGTGCCTTGACTGGGAATCAAACTGTGACCTCCTGGTTCATAGGTCAATGCCCTAACCACTGAGCAACACTGGCTGGGCTCAAATAAGGAAAATTTAGACAGATAAAGAGTGAAGACACGGGGAAAGATGGCCATGTGAAGACACGGGGGAAGATGGCCATGTGGCAGCAGAGGCAGGGGGTATAGTCATGCAGCTGTAAGCCAAGGAGGCCGAGGACCGCCACCAACCCCCAGAAGTTTGGAGAGAGGCAGGGACAGATCCTGAGCTGCCAAGAAGGAACCAGTCCTGCCAACACCTTGATTTTAGACTTTTAGCCTCAAGATCTGAGAAAACACATTTCTACTGTGTTAAGCCACCATAGTTCGCAGTACTTTGCTATAGCATCCTCAGGAACCTAATAGCGTGGACATTACACTTTCATTTTACGGAAGAAAAGCACAGGCTTCAGAGATGTTAAGAAACGTGCCGCAGATGACAGAGCCAGTAGAAGGTTAACATCGAGACTTAAAAGCCAGAGCTGTGACCTCAAATCCTAGTCCCTTCCCCCCACATGACCTCTGACAACCGTCGGCTTAGAGGTGAACAGAAAAGAGATGCACAGCCATTTCATTTCTGGGTTGATACTCAAAAAAACTGAAAGCAGGGTCTCCACGAGCTACTTGTACACCCGCATGTATTGTAGCATTATTCACAATGCCCCGAAGGTGGGAGCAATCCGGATGTTCTTCGATGGAGGAATGGTAAACTAAATGTGGACTAGACATGCGACAGAATATTACCCAGCCTTAGAAAGGAAGGCATTCTGCCACATGCTGCCACATAGACGAAAATGGAGGCCATTTTGCTGATTGAAATAAGCCAAGCACAAGAAGACAGATACTGTCTGACCCTCTTACACGAGGCACCTAGAGTAGTCGAATCCCCAGAGACAGAAAGTGCAATGGTGGTCGCCGGGTCTGGGAGGAGGGGGCAGCGGGAAATTGTTGTTTCATGGGCATAGAGTTCAGTTTTACAAGAGGAGAAGAGTTCTTGGTTTTACAACCTCATAAAAGAGTTCTTGGTTTTACAACAACATAAATGCACTTACTACTGAACTGTACACTTACAAACGGTTAAATGGCGAATTTTATGTGTACTTCCCACAACTTAAAATTAAGCAGAGCTGTGGTGGAGCTTGTTCTAATGACAGTTGCTGGCTTGGCCTGGCCTTAGTCGGATTGGACAGGCTGATTTCTATTCTGCCTGTCGGCGACATGCTTCCTTTCTTCCCCTGCCTTCCTCTGGTGGGGCCGGGAAGCCCACACTATCCTTCATGCCAACCCACACTCTGCCGCTGTTACTCCAAACTGCTGTTCCTGGCACTTGGCTCAGGTCTTTAGCATCTGCCTGCTCCTCTTCCCCCCCTTCTCCCTGCTCCCCCTTACCTCCCCTAGGACATACAGTGCTGTTTTCTCAGAAGGCTTGGGGCACTCTTCCTTTCTTTGTTAGAATGAGTTGTAAACGCCAAGTGAATAGCAGTCCGGCTTCCTGTAAACCTGACTCATGGCAGTTGAAACACCAGGAGAGCCATGTGGGTTGTGCTGTTTCCGGACTTCGCCAGCTTGCGGTGAGGAAGAGAATAGGGAGGGTCCCCACGATGGACTATTCCCCTCACTTCAAAGCAGCGCTCCTTGCTGGCCAGTTCCTAAATGGGACTGAGAGCTGTAGTTCCTGGCCTGCAGGGGGCTCTCGCTTGGTGCTCTATGGGTGGTACATGCCTCTATTTTGTTTGCCCACCTCCCAGCTCATCTTTGTGTCACGGATGCACACTTTCATAGTCAGGTTCATTTGACATTTACAACTCACCCTATTGAGTTTACAAGGTGCAAAGGCATCACAGATATATGGCCATCATAATGTTATGTGTTGGTTGTTCTCCATCTGGCCCTTCTCGATCCATTCTTAGCCCATTTTCAGATGACATAGTGTTCCCCTTGTCCTGCGGCTTCCAGCTGGATAATCCCCCGGGAGGCACTGGCAGAGGACATGAGGCAGGAGGAGAATGCACCCACAGAAATTGCTCCCTCTCTGCTGGCCCCCAGGCTGTGACCCACAATCTGCAGTGATCTTCCCAGAAAACCAATCCTCTTATCCACAGTAAACAACCCAGAAACCCGGCCGGCTGTGAGTCAGGTTCACTGGAAGCCAGACTGCCATCTCTACTGACAGTCCAGGAAGCCAAACAAGAACTTCTGTAACAAGTGATCCCACATGGCCAGGACTTGATCAATAACTGACAACTTCCCTAATTTATGCCCCTGCTTCCAATTTAGGACCAATCAGAGAAAACCACTAACCAATTACACAGGATGCCCAGGCCAATAGCCTCGCCTCAGCACATACCTGACGCTCCTTTTGCTCTTTACTGTAAAGCTGTCCCACTCCTCTGCCTGCTGGGATCCCTGAGAAGAGGAAACCGACGGTGGCTGACTCCCTTGCTTGAGCAACCTAAGAGTGAATAGCCCTTGCTGTTCTCATTGGTTGATCTTTGTTTCTTTCCACAGAGCCCACGACCTTCTTATCTTCCTGGTGTTCTGCCCAATGATGCAGACACTCAGACCCCAGATTCTCCTCTGTGGCCTGGGTTCCCTTCCTCTGCTGGAGAGAAGTGTGTGGCCAGTGGAGTGTCAGCAGGAGCACCTTCCCAGGGAAAGGCCCAGGCAGGGCTTGGCTGGACTTCTGGCATTCATGAGTGAGACACATGGGGCACCTGCATTCTTTCTTTTAAAGTTTTTAAAAAATAGATATTTTGTTGATTTCAGAGAGGAAGGGAGAGGGAGAGGGGAGAGAGAGAGAGAGAGAGACAGAGAGAGAGAGAGAGAGAGAGAAACATCAGTGATGAGAGAATCATTGATCAGCTGCCTCTTTCATGTCTCCAACCTGGGATTCAGCCAGCAATCTGGGCATGTACCCTGACTGAGAATTGAACCATGACTTTCTGGTTCATAGGTCGATGCTCAACCACTGAGCTACACCAGTCATGTCTGAATTCTTCTAAGAGCCAGTGATCAGGCAAGACCATAACTAAAGTTTAACTCTGGTTCCTACTTTATTTTCCAGTCCCATACACCCCATGAGGGGTTGGGGCCTATCCTTACTCTTGCCAATGAACCCAAGCTCACTAGTGTGGCCTGAATCCCCAGTGGACAGACTTGCTCTCTGCCAGCTGCCTGTCCCCATGCCAAGTCCAGCTGCCTGCTTTCTCCTTGCCCCACCCCTGCTCTCCTCCAGGGATCTCAGCCCTTTCTTTCTCCTCCCTCCCCCAGCTCACACAAACGGTTGCTGCCTGTATCAGATGCAGGACTGGCCAGCCTCATTCTTACAAGCCGCCCAACACAGTCATGTCTGAATCATTCAGTGTCTCTCCTCCAAGCCTGGTTCTAGCAGAATTTTTAAACAGATTGAGAAGTGACCACATGATGGCACTGTAAAGCTGTTGATGTTCTCATAAAGTTGGCAAACTGCGGAGCTCCAGGGCGTCAAAATCTGCATTCTTCTGTTTTTGTGAATGTCAGAACATAAAAATTGATAATGGTCAACAACCTCCAGGAAAGCGTACTATGTTTTGCCAAGGACTCTCCCTAATCAATGGCCATCAGTGTTTGACACTTGCCAACATCAACTCTCCTTTCTCTGCACACGTTCCCCGCTGCCCAAGGCCCTTGTCTCCTTGCACTCAGCACACGCACTGCATGTCCTACATTGTCTGTTGGTTGCTATGAACCCAAAAATACACACAGAGAGATTTAAGAAAGATGAAAATATCTTACCTAATCAGAAGTGAAATGCTTTCTCCTTTTGTTTTGGGCCATCATTATGCTAAATAAATAGATGCATTATTCCCGTGTCCATGAATATAGCTGGGCAAATTACAGGCACAAGTGAAGACTGGCCACATCTAGAAAAATCCCTCAGCTGCTCTAGTTGATTAGTCATGATCCTAGTTAGCTAGCACAGGCAAGGTTGCCCAGGTAATCACACAGACATTTGATATTTTCCCACACCTCTCCTGTCTGATTCAAACTCTTAGGAATTAAGGTTTGTATGGGGCACTGGTGAGATTCGCATGGATCTTATTTTCTCATGTGACCAGATGATAACCTGGTAGTCCCTGAGTTCTATGTGAAAGGCAGCAAAGCCCTGTGTGGAGAAATACACCTTCTGGGTCAAGATTGGGGAGGTGGTGACTCAAATCCTAGCTCAAGCCTTACTTTATTTCTGATCTTGACCAAATGTTCTCAGCTTCTTTGACCTTTAATTTGCGTATTAGTGAACTGATAAAAAGAGTATTTGGCTCCTAGAGTTTTTTTGGTTTTTTTTTTGGGGGGGGGCAGGAGGAGTTAAATGAGATAATGCAAATATTCATACTTAGGCGATCAATCATTGGATGCTATTATTCCTGTGAGTCGATTGGATGATTGCAGAGCATAACCTGTGTCAAGCAACTGAAAATTCAGGAAAATTCCTTATGCTCCTTTGGAAACCCCCAGTGGTAATTAAGAGCATGATATTTTGAGTCAAACTGTCTGGATCCAAACCCTGGATCTGCCATTTATGCGATAAATGAATTCAGAAAAGGTAAACAAAGCTTTCTAAGCCTCAGTGTCCAGCTTGAAACGGCAATAATCATAGCTCCTGCTTCAGTGTTGAGTATGAGATATTGCATATGCTATGGGTTGATTTGTATTTCCCCCCAAAGATGTTGAAGTCCTAATCCCCAGCACCTGGGAAGGTGAGTTTACTTAGTAATAAGGTCTTTGCAGATGGTCAAGTCATTAGGTCATGAGGTCATTAGGGTGGGCCCTAAAACAATAAATACAACTGGAAGAGAAAAACTGGAGAGGGACACTCACACAGAGAGAATGCCATGTGAATATGAAGGGAGAGATCGAAGTGATGTATCTACAAGTCAGGGAATGTCAAAGATGGCCATCAACCCCCAGGAACTAGGAGAGAGGTGTGGAACAGGTTCTTTCTCACAGCCCTCAGAAGGAAGCAACCCTGCCAACATCGTGACCTCTAACTTCTAGCCTCCAGAACTGTGAGACAATACATTTCTGTTAAGCCACCTAGTTTGGGGTACTTTGTTATGGCAGCCCAGGAAACTCAGACAGCATGGATGCCCTAACCCAATGCTGGGCACCCATTAAGCATTCAATGAATGTTCCTTATTATTGCTGTTGCCGTGTGCTAGTGAGATTTCTCA
>PVJC01054703.1:0-10420 GCA_004026665.1 Murina feae | reverse complement strand
AGGGCCTGGGGGACAGGAACTCACCTCAGCCCGTCTCCTCAGCTCGGGCGCCGCCATTGCGCTCTGTGGGCTGAGCGGGGCGGGAGCGGCGGGAGCAGAAGCCGCTGCAGGAATGGCGGTGCCTGTCCCGGCGCTGGCGTGGGTCCGGGTGGTGACTCCGAGCTTCAATCCCACGTGTGAGCTGTGAGCACCTCGGGAGGCTCCGACCATGGGCTGTGTCGCAGGGAACACCACTCTCCAGCCTCCTCCACGGATTGTGAGCCCAGGAACTCCTCACGCCTGAGAGAAAAACCTGAGAAGACAAAAACCCCGCCAGGGGGACTACCCCGCCCTGCAGAAGCTTCCAAACGGAAATGCCTTATCTGAGCTCCCATTGGCTCCGCCTGGTGCCATTCCATGCTCTGCCTTGTGGGTATTGTAGTTTCTAGGCTCCAAGGCCCGGAACAGGTTACAAGAGTGGATTTAGGACCAAATAGCCTAAGAACACACCAAGTAAACTAAGTGCCCTCTAGCGCCTTCAGGGAAAGTGATTTCCAGGCCAAGTTTGTTTCTGGTGCACCTGCCTGGATTCCTTTAGCTGCTGGTTTTGCATATCTTTCTTCAGGACCTACTCTTCCTGAATGGCAGGTTTCTTCATTCAGGACATTTGGCAAGTGTCTCCTTCAGGCCAACTGTAGCTTCCAGAATTTGCTCAAGTCTCTAACTGGCTCTAACCTGCTTTCATTGAATCCTTTCCACAAAGTTAATGTCACAAAACAGACACCCATACTTAAGGAGCATCTGCTTCTGATGCCACCCGAAGAGTCAGCTCTGCCTGGGCTGCAGTGAGGATAAGATGGCCAAGAGTCATTTGAAAAAATGCTCAAAGTGACTAATCACCAGAGTGATGCGAATTAAAGCAACAACTACTAACACCCCACCACTGTCAGAATGGCTGCCATTAGCAAATCAACAAGGAATAATGCTAGCAAGGATGTGGAAAAAAGGGAACCCTAGTTCACTGCTGCTGGGAATGCAAACTGGTGCAGCCATTATGGAAACGAATATGGAATTTTCGCAAAAAATTTATTATGGAACTGTCATTTAATTAAGCGATTCCACATCTAGGAATATGTCCTAAGAAACCTGAAATAATGATAGAAAGTATGCACACCTATGTTCATAACAGCACAATTTAGAATAACAAAGGTCTGGAAACTGCCCAAGTGCCCATCAATAGATGGGTGGATAGAAAACTGTGGTACATTGATACCATGGAATACTATACAGCAGAGAAAATGAAGACTCTCTCACCCTTTCACACAGCATGCAGGGACCTGGAGAGCATCGTGCAAAGTGAAATAAGTTAGTCAGAGAACAAGTATCACTTCATGTCAATCATATGTGGAATCTAAATTAACAAAACACTGAAGAGTGTAGTGAATTCAGAGACATGGAAGCATGGAACTGACTGGAATTTCAGAGGCAAAGTGGGGGAAGATAAAAAAATCCTCAGGTGAGGATTAAACACAGGCACACAAACAATAAAAACAAAGTCAGCTGAGCCTTGAGCATTTTCTTCTGTTCACTGAAAGCAAAGGGAAAGCTCTAGCTTGCTGTGTTCCGGACCTGCTCTAAATTTGTGTTTATGAATCTGTCTTCCGTCAGTTGTGTCCCTGGAAATGCTGAGACCCCTCCAGGTAACGTTCCGCTGCTTCACATGAGTCAATTCCTTTTGGTGTTGTTGTAAGAAATGTCCAAACCTGTGAGAATTTTTCTAAGTTTATTTGACCCAAGTCAGCGACATTTGACAGGAAGGAAAATAACAACAGGTTGAGTAATGCTCCCGAGAAAGGCAGGGTTTTGTTTTTTTTTTTACCTTTTTTATACATTAGACTCAAAGGAGTAGACATAAAGGGGTTAAATGAAATTAAATGGTGATAAATTAGCAGGGAGAGCTAAGGAGTGAAATCTCTGGGATTGGATAAAAAGTAAGAAAAAAAAAATAGACACAGTCCTAACCAGTTTTGCTCAATGGATAGAGCGTCAGCCTGCAGATTGAAGGGTCCCAGGTTCCATTCTGGTCAAAGGCACCAAAAAAAAAAATAGACACAAACTTCTCTTTAAAAGTTTATCGATTAGGTAGCAGCTAATATTTAACCCAAGCACAATAATAATTGGGGCTCTGTGATCTTCTATGTTGGGAGATTGTGCTCTTAGGAATCTGTAAAACAGAAATGTCCCTGAAAATCAAATCCAATGGTATGTTATCCCAGATGCAAAAAGACAACAGACAGGTTCAATGAGGTAAAAAATGACCTTTGCAACACACACACACACACACACACACACACAAACACACACACAAACAAACAAAAAAAAAACAACAGGCTAGGACAGAACTACCCCTGAGACTCACATTTAATTAGAAAGTTTTAGCTTCAAGCCATCCTATATGGTTACCTTTGGCCTCTGAGTTTGTAAGATTCACCATGCCACGCCAAGCTCCCTGAGCTTGCTAGGGTTAGTATCTGCCATCATTTTTGTCCATACTGGGGAGTTAGAACCTGTTGGTTGAGGAGCAAATTCAATGAGTGGCTTATTAACTCTGGGACCCATTGCTGACATCCTCCTGAACACACTACTACTCCCAGTATTGCTGGTGTCCCTTTATTTGGTCTCCTAGAAGGAGTCACTCTTCAGGGCAATAAAGCCTTAGGTTCTAAATGTGGTTGACGTATTTGTAAGGACAACAAAAAGGTCTGTGCTTTGCTGTGGCCGTCCCCAATTTATGAGAAGCACCTGCTAATTAAACCTCAAGATTGTTGGCTCCTCTGATTCAAACAGGTCCTCTGTATAAACTGCTGAACAAGATAAGCTACTTTTAAGGCTAATTTCTTACATATCCCTCCTTCCTGCTGTTTTCATGCCTCAGGGATAATTTGCAACAAGGGGTCTCCAGTTAACAGAAAGTTTCCTTCCCTCCACCTCTGAATTCAAACAAGCCTCTTTTGAACTCTATATGACATTTTCTCTAGTCATATTTTATAGGCTTGGGAAAAATACTAATAAGACACCTACCTATACATCAGCTATGCTATCTTCTAGAAAGCAAACAAACTGTAACTTTTAAAGACAGACCCTCATATCTACTCAACTTTAGCACAGCCCGAAGCCCCTGCATTTGCTCTCTCTTGGCAACCGCCAATGACGAAAAGCAGACTCTAGCCTTTCTTCCTTGTCCTGTATTGACAACCAATAGTTGGCCCTTTTTTCTCTTGGAAAGAAAAGCAAATTTCTCTCTGCATCTCTTCTTTTAGCTATGAATTCTTCCACAGCCCGCATCAGCTGCCAAACCCTAACAGTGTTCCTTTTTTCTAAGGAGTTAAGTGGGTGAAAATGAGGTGAATGTCATTGTACAGGCAAAATAATATTTCCTTCTTCTTTTCTAGGCTCTTTGGTTGGCCTAATAATTAAATTGATACAATATAGACTGACAGGGGAAAACAATCAACAAGTTATTAACATTTATAGCACCCATATACATGGAAGCAACTCAGAAAAACAGAGTAACTGGCCATAATGGCCAACACCATCATCTGAAAAGCCACCTTCACCAACAGTCAGAAAATGTTGTGTGTGGAGAGTCAGTTAGGGTAGATTGTCAGGAAAAGTACAGTAAGGACCTCAGTTGTGGCCCAGTGTGCTGGGCACTGCGGTGAGGGCTTGCATTAAAAAAGACTCTGGGCCTGACCGGTTTGGCTCAGTGGATAGAACGTCGGCCTGTGGACTCAAGGGTCCCCGGTTCGATTCCGGTCAGGGGCATGTACCTTGGCTGTGGGCACATCCCTAGTGGGGGGGGGGGGAGGTGTGGGAGGCAGCTTATCGATGTCTCTCTCATTGATGTTTCTAACTCTCTATTCCCCTCCCTTCCTCTCTGTAAAAAATCAATAAAAAATATATATTTTTAAAAAGACTCAGTTCCAACCTTGAGACCCAGGGTGGAGACACAGGAGGCTGAGAAGAACAAGGCTCCAGAACATGACCTGGGCTGCAGGGAAAGCATGGTGAAAGCCATGGTCTCATTCAGCCAGTAGGGACATACAGCACAGAATCACCTGGGCAGTGGGTCCTATGCATGAATAAAAGGTGAGCACCCATCCAATGAGACCAGGATCATGTAGGACTCCAGCATCACTTCCAAATATTAGGTCCCCAAATTCATGTCCATTGTCCCCTCTCCTGCAGGGTGAATGTCAGTGCTACATAGAAACATCATGTGAAAGGTCAAACTGAGGCAAGAAATTCATCACAGTGGATGGGATCACAGCATGACACCCAACATGTGGGCACAGGTGTAGAGACCCAACCCAAATAACTGAGGTCTCCCGAGGGTCAAATTCTGTGCTGGGATCAAAGGGAAGGCAGACAAACAGCAGCTCACTCTGGAAGAAGGTTCCCCTGGAGAAACCACTGCAGAAAAACTGAGAAAAGATGGTGTTGCCCTGAACACAGGGAGCCAAGGGTAAGTGCTCTGAGATGTAAGGGAATGGGAGAAAACGCCTAACTGCAACCATGGAAACAGGAGCTGCAGCTGAGCCACCCTGGTCCTCAGACTGTACCTGCTCCAGGGCGGGCTGCACATCAGCGGTAGAGACTGTGACGCTGGAGAGAATAATGGATTAAAATCCAGCCCTTGAATCTGACACATCTGTGGTGTAAACTGGGGGAGCTGACTTCATTGCTTAGATACTGAATTTGTTCAGCAACTTGATGTGAGTTTCTACTTGTCCAGGTTGTTGTGAGAATTAAAAGAGAAAATGCTCAAAAATCTAACCCTGGAATCCTGGCAACAGGTACTCAGCTTGTTACCTTTGTTGATCTTGGAAGGCCAGAGTAACCACCATCAATCATCTGCATGTCATATTCAGCCGAGATTCAGGGAGCCCTAGTGAGTCTACTGGAGATTCCCAGGTAGGTCCCACCACAATGAGACCTGAGTGCTCACAGCACCTGCCTCCCTGCAGCAGAGTCAGTGGTTTCTTATAGGTCCCATCCTATATAATAAAAGCCAAATATGGAAATTATCTCCTCAGGCCATCATTGACCTTGTCCCCTCTGGCAGTCATTGACCGGGAGTTCAACTGCTTGATAAGACAGATGCTGACCACCAGTAGGCAGCACGGAACATAGCCGGTGGCAATGGAGGCACTGACAGCCCCAATGGACACCGATGACAACGGGACCATGGTGGGACGGTGGAACAGGCGGAGCAGGAGAATGGGTGGCTCCAGGCCAAGGCCGGGTACCAGGCGGGGCTGCAGGGCTGCATGGTGGGGGTATGAACTAGGGCCCAATCTCCACAGGCAACTCCTAGGGACTCCATTCATACAAATATTTCATACACTGGGCCTCTTAGTTTCTTAATAAAATGCACCCAAAGACAAAGGTGCGTGTGGGCATTGGGGCAGTGAGAAGTGCCCGGCCTGGGAATGTCTCTGCAGGGAAAGTCTGGAGTTGCCAGGAGAGAAAGAGTTAGAAACATCCCTAGCCAGTGTATAGAGCATCATCCTGCAGACTGAAGGGTCCCAGGTTTGATTCCGGTCAAGGGCACATGCCTGGTTGCAGGTTCAGTCCCCAGTATAGTGCATGCAGGAGGCAGCCAATCAATGATTCTCTCATCATTGATGTTTCTATGTCCTTCTCTTCCTTCCTCTCTAAAATGAATTTAAAAAATATTTTTGAAAAAGAGGAAAAAAAGAGAAACATCAATGATGAGAGGAAACCATTGATTAGCTGCCTCCTGCATGCCCCACATTGGATATCTAGCCTGGGGTGCAGCCATGTTCCCTGACTGAATGGAACCGTGACCTCCTGGTTCGTAGGTCCACATGGAACCACTGAGCCATGCTGATGTGCTCTCAACATTCATGTTTCTATCTCTCACTCCCTCTCCCTTGCTCCATGACAGCAATAAAAATCTTTTAAGTAAATTAATATATTTATTAAAAATTACAACATATTCCAATACAAAAGAAAAGTTCACTTCATAAAATGAAAAAGGCACAAAGTAAATTTCCAACATCCATCTCTATTGTTTCACTTTCCTTTATTTGAAGAAAATTGCCAAAACTCACAGCACATTAGGCAGAACATACAGTAAGATGTTTTAACAAATATACAGATTCAACAAATACAGTTCTGAAAAAGGCTCACCATAAATTCCTAGAAAAAAATACAATATAAAGTGATGTAGAATGACAAAATTACAGAATATGTTTATATAAAGAAACAGGGGCCCGGTGCACGAAATTCATACACAGGTAGGTGGGGGGTGAGGGTGAGGGTGTGGGAGGGGGAGGGCAAGCAGGGAGGTCCCTCACCCAGACCTGCACTTTATCCAATTCGAGGAGCCCTCAAGAGTTGTGCTACTGATGGCTTGGACCATGTGGTTCTCTGCTCTCTGCCAGGCCTGTGGTTCTCTGCTCTCTGCCGGGCCTGTCTGCTCCACACCACGAAGATGGGCAAGCAGGCGCTGCTGGGCGCCACCTGGGGTGTCCCCGATGGCTCATGTCCCCTCATCCCCTCGTCAGCAGCCATGGCCCCAGCCTGGCCTAGGCCAAGGCAGCAGCTGAGAATTCCCGGATGGGTCTGTCTGGCCAAGCCCCCTGGTTCCCAGGTCCACAGCCATGTATTGGTCCGGGCCCGGCCAGGGCAGTGGCTGGGGATTCCGGGTTGGGTCTGGCTCCCCACGCCCCCAGGTCCACAGCCACCTTTACTCAGTGTGTGGCTGCAGGCCTCCATCTTGGCTGGGTTAATTTGCATACAGCTGCTCTGATTGGCCAGGGGGTGTGGCTTGGCTGGTGGGCATGGCTTAAGCATCCCAGAGAGACCATTAATTTCAATATTACTCTTTTATTAGAGTAGATGTTTGATCAAACAAAATACTTTCTAGAATATGAACACCTCACACACTGGTGGAAAAATGCAAAAAGGTACAATCAGTTTATTTTAAAATAATTATTGATTTTTAAAAATATATATTTATTGACTATTAGAGAGAGATAGAAAGAAGCATGAGAATCATAGACTGGCTGCCTCCTGTATACCCCACACTGGGGTTTGAGTTGGCAACTTGGGAATATGCCCTGACTTGGAATCAACCCATGACAACCTGGTTCATAGGTCAAAGCTCAATGAATGAGCCAGATGAGACGGGCACTTCTATTAATATTTGGAGAAAGAGGGAGAGAAACACGATACGAGAGTGCAACATCGACAAGGCTTCCTCCTGCAAACCCCATTCTGGAGAACTGGCACACAATCCACACACAAGCCCAAGAATCCAAGTAGTAACCCTACTGTGCATGGCATCACCCCTAAACACGTAAGCTACACCATCCTTGATGATATATTCAGTTTAGATCACACAATGTTAATCTTTGTAAATTTTAACATTTACCGTATTTTCCGGCATATAAAACGACCAGGCGTATAAGACGATCCCTAACTTTTGAGAAGATTTTTCTGGGTTAAAAAGTCCAGACGGAGACCATATGCGGCACAAAAAGGAGCCGACCTGAGACACCTGCAGTGTCCGTCCGGCTCCACTGAAATGAATGGAGTGCGGCCACTTATGAGCTCCCCCACCGTATGCGGCAACTGCAGATTTTCCAGTCCAGCTTGGAAGTTTCAGCACCTGCCCTATAAGATGACACTTGGCATATAAGACGACTCCCCAACTTTTGAGAAGATTTTCCTGGGTTAAAAAGTCATGTTATACACCAGAAAATATGGTATATACAGATTAGACAAAGAATTTTTGGTAAAGGTAAATGAAACTCATATCCATATAGAGAATTATACAGTAGTGTTTGTACCAGCTTTATTAGAAACAAACAAATATTCACAAAAATGGATAAACTATTGGTGATATATTCAAAGGTAAGAATACTTATCAGAAAAAAAGATGAATTACTAATATATCTTTAATAAGTCTCCAAGAATTTATGAAACATAAAAATCCTTAGAAAAATGCTAAGTGATCTATTAAAATGAAATGTCAATCAATGGTTACTTAAGCTGTGAAGCACAGAGACACATTTAAAAAAGTCATGATCCAACTTCACAGTGACAGATATGGTCAATATTATGATTATAGTAATGGTTTTAGTTTCATGAACACATCATGATTTATGAAACAGTATACCTAACCTGTACTTTACTCATTATACCCTTTTAAAAAGGATTCAAAATTTTAAAATGTGTATTTTCAACTATATTGGAAAAATAGGTTTGGCAAATCTATATGCAGTCCACTTTCTTACACCCTCTGGAACAGAAAATGTAATAAACAATGAAGAACTTTCACCCAAAACAACAAGAATGCTGTCTGGGTCACAAAAGCTACATCGCTGGACTAGACACCCTTTGCCTTTGTCTTTGTTTTTCTGGTAGAGCACCAATGCCTCTGATGGAACATCTGAGAAGCTACAGGAAGCCACAAAACCTACTGGTTATATTCAATGATAAGTATTGTGTCCGAAGAAGAAAAACATGCCTGGAGATCCTCAGATCTGTGTACACACCGCTCCTATAGTCTTTTTCTCAGAACCATTCTTGCATGCAAGTTTAGATGAGGAACATTCCATCTAATGGGCTGTAATCCCCTACAAACTCATTAGGTCAATGTTTCTGTAGGGCAATGGTTTCCCCTAACTGCTATAGTACTCCAATCAGTGACCATTAGTCAGGAAATTGTAGGCTTTAGGGCACATGGCCCTCTGCAAGACCTCGGCAAGTGTATGGGCATCCCTTGAGAAACAAGAAAAATTTTCACGCTGCTAGAAGATATACCTGAGGTTGTCACAGCTACTTCCTTTTTGGAATGATATCAGTGTCTCAAAGCATTCATCTTCACATCGGGACTAGAGAGTCCAAAGAGTTTCCTAGAAAAATATGGGCATCGATGTAAATCTGGCAAACACTGCTGTGGAAATTTCCACACCATTCCGTTCCTTGAACATCAAAGAATGTTTGAGACTCCATAAGTTTTTCACCTCATCATGCTAGGAGAGTCCAGATGCCCATATAAACTAACCCATAGAGTCAATAGAACACCCAAGATTAAGGAAGTCTTAGGAAAAAGCCTTCATTATTTTGCAAAAAAAGAGATTGAAGACTGTCAGTTCTTCCACTGATGACTTAGGAACTCAATAAATCCATCACTTGGCATCTCGGGAATGTGTGTCCCTGAAAATGGCAGATCTTCTGCAACATGTTTACTGGAGCCAACAGGAATCCGTCCTATGTGGCAACTCATCAGAGGGAAACAAGTAAGAACCAAGGGCTCAGGTATTCCTAATTTTCTTCAACAAATTAGACAACAGAGTTAGCTTCCTTGGGCCCATAAGGATGGTGATGGATGCCATCTATAGGGGTCTTATATGTGGTTCAGGTGAAATACCTTCAGCAACAGAAATATGCAGTGACATAGATCTGGCAACACGTCTCTGTATGTCAGAAAGTGCAACATAGATACATAAGGTTCCAGCATAAAAACAAACACAATAGTAAAAACTTAAGGGGACTTTACATAATATATGTGATTAAATGTGTAAGATACAATGCAGACAAATGAGACTTCACAAATTTTCTTATACTATTGTTAAGACCTTACTAAGAAACTACATTTCCTACACATCTAAGTAATTACTCACATTTGGACTCATATGTGCAGAGTAAATTTAGAAATTTAATTGAGAGAGCTCTCATGTCATTTGCAAGCATAATGGCTTTCTCCAGTTTGAACTCTCTGATGATACTGGAGACCATTGCTACTTTTGAAAGATTTCCCACAGTCATTGCATTTATAAGGCTTTTCTCCAGTATGAACTCTCCGATGACGATGAAGGGCAGTGTTCCAGGTAAAAGATTTCCCACATTCACTGCACACATAAGGCCTTTCTCCAGTGTGAATTCTCTGATGAGAAGAGAGCTCACTGCTCCTGGTAAAAGATTTCCCACATACATTGCATGTATAAGGCTTTTCTCCAGTGTGAAAACTTTGATGATAATGGAGGCTACTGCTATTGGTAAAACATTTCCCACATTCACTGCATTTATGAGGTTTTTCTCCAGTGTGACCTCTCTGATGACGATGAAGGAGAGAGCTTGTGATAAAAGATTTCACACATTCACTGCATTTATAAGGCTTTTCTCCATTATGAATTCTCTGATGATAATGAAGGTAACTGCTAGTGGTAAAAGATTTCCCACATTCATTGCATTTATAAGGGATTTCTCCAGTGTGAACTCTCTGATGACGATAAAGGTGAGAGGTCGTGAGAAAAGATTTTCCACACTCACTGCATTTATAGGGCTTTTCTCCAGTGTGAACTCTGTGATGACGATGAAGATAACTGCTAGTGGTAAAAGATTT
>PVJC01054702.1:0-10432 GCA_004026665.1 Murina feae | reverse complement strand
TGCTTAGATTTATTGAAGGTCTCACTAAGTTTATCAGCGGTTTCTAGAAAATTTTTGAAAAACCTTATAACTGTGGTTTCAAACTCTATATTCAGTCATTTGCTTTCCTCCTTTTCTGTCATTTGTGATCTGTTTCTTTGTCTCTGCATTTTGGCTGCTTCCCTGGGTTGATAGAGTGGCTTTCTGTGTTAGGTGATCACTGAGAGGAATTGACCTCCAAGCCACTTGGTTATGAGAATCAGCTGTGTCTACAGTAGGAGAACTTTTGTGCTGGGGACACCCTTATGGGGCAAGAGTTGTTTCAGTGGGGCTTTGGTGCTCACTGAGTCTGCCCCCTGAATGTGTCCCTTATGAATCTGAGGAGTTGTATTTAGGATGGTACCACTCTGACCACTGGGTACACTGGCTCTTGTATCTCCAAGGAGTTGCTATTTTAGCCTTTGCCTAAGGCTACTCAGCCTTTTATATGCAAAAGCCTCTGTGCAAAGCTTGGGTGGGGCGAGGTCTCGGGGAGTCTACAGGGCGGAGCAACCAGCTATGGCTGCTTCTCAGCCCTGCACTAAGAGGCATGGGGTCTCAAGCCACTCTGGAGTTCCTCCCAGTGTCAGATGGTGCCATATGGTGTCAGACGGTGCTAGATGGTGTCAGATGGTGCCAGACAGTCCAGCTCCTCCTCGTATGGTTCTGAGTCCCCAGAAACTCTCCTGGAACTGGAGTTCAGAGCCGTTAGGAGCTTGTGCCTCCTTCCGGTACGAAATGCTGCCAGCCCTTTTCGCGAGCCCCTTTGCCGCGCACCTCCGTACCTCTGCACTTTATTTCCGTACCTCCTCTGAGTCTCAGTCTCTTTCTAGTTGTAGAATTTCCACTCAGCCAGCCTTCCTGTGGGTCTGGGTGGTGTCCATTTTTTCTTTTCATTGTGATTTTGAAATGGTTGTGCGAGGCAGCAATTCTTGATATTTGCCTATGCCACCATCTTGGTGTCTCGCATCTAAATAACTTTTGAACTGGGAGGCCCACATTTTCATTTTGTGCTGTGCCCTACAGATTATGTAGACAGTGACAGGTGGTGCTAGTGTTGGCTCCTGCGCCCTGAAGAGGAGGAGTTGACAGGGAAAGGCTGGTTCAGATGTTAGATATGTGACTGTTAAATGCCTGCAGGACATCAGAGCTTGATGTCAAACAGGTAACTGGAAATGTGAACCTGGAGCCTCAGAGTGAGCTGAGGCCAGAGGTAGAGCTTTGGAAAGAGTGTATGTCTCTAAGAGGAACAAGGTGTCATAGTAGAAAACAGAAATTCTGTCTCAAGCAGACTTGGTGGCTGCTTCTGGTAGTTTAGTTAGTTTCCACTGGAATAATCTTATTTGTAAGTAACAAAACTTCATTCCTTAAGAAGTCTTTCCAACATTTAGATTTTTCTAATTCAGATTTAGTTTTCCAAAGGAAGTATTGTATTTTTGCTATCATGGTCTTAAGTATTTCTAAAACTTAGTACTAAAACTTAGTCATTCCCTCCCCCCCCTTTAATTTAATGGTACCTCTGAGACCATTGGCATTTATGTTTTCTTTCATTCGTGATGTAATTAAGCCAGTCTGTAAGTCTTTTTTTTTTTTACAGAGAGAAACTATAATTTTATATTTTTATTGATTTCAGAGAGGAAAGGAGACGGAGAGAGAGATAGAAACATCAATGATGAGAGAGAATCATTGATTGGCTGCCTCCCACATGCTGCACATTGGTGACTGAGTCCATAACCCAGGCATGTACCCTTGACCAGGAATCAAATTATGACCTTCCTGGTTCATAGGTCAACACTCACCCACTGAGCCATGCCAGCCTGGCCAGTCTGTAAGTCTTATTTTTATGAAGTTCTAGGCCAAGAGATTGTGAGAATAGCTTAGAATAGTTTCAATTAACTTATGTACTTCTAATTTAAATGTATTGACAGTGGAAAACTCGTTCAACAGGCAGATGATGTTTTCTTGTAGATTAGACTTCACAGCATTTAGTAATGGAGTCAGCTACTTCATTCACAATTCATAATGAAAACAGCTAATGTTTGTGTAGGCTCACTTAAAAAATTGTCTAGAAAGAACAAACCAAAAATATTGTCTAGGAAAACTATTTGAAAACTAAAAATAAATGAAATTAAGTTCCTTTTTTACTAGGATAGAATGTTGTACTCTTTGTTAAGAAGCATGACTTGCTGTTGCACACTCACACTAGACATCAGGTGGCGGAGGAAGTGCTGTCTGTTTTTTTGTGGTGCTGGCTGGCTAGAAATGGAGTCAGTTCTAATTCAGATAATAACTAGTTACCTGGCTACACACAGTTGTATTTTGCTTTAGTTTCCTGTCACAGAGTTATTGGTGAGACTCAAGATAATGGAATGTTTAAGTGCTTTGGATATACAGAGCACGCAGATATGTGAGACACTGTTGTTATGGAGCAGGTTGGCACCGTGTCTCTACGTGGGCTTGTGTGTTGACTCACGTGCTGTGCTGTAAACTCTCAGCACTCAGGTCCTGAATTGCTGTCTGGTGATTGAAGCCCAGCTGAAGGGGCTGGAAGTGCAGTGACCCTGGAGGAAGAACCAGTAGAAGCAGGGGGTGGGTGAAGAGGGAATTTATAGTTGCGCAAGAAGAGGGTGTCTGCCTTATGTTGAAAGCCAAGACACCCTTACCCTTCCGGCAACTGTTCAGTCTTTCAGTCTCATTTGGCTTCATTTACAAGGTCTGTGTTAGAGCAGATGTCAGGGTTTAAGGCAGTATTCTGTCCATGCTGCCTGCTGTTGTGCTGGTTTGCTGACACGTACATTTGATACCTAATACTTCTGGGGAGAAGAGAAAAAGGGAAGTTTAACTAAAGCATTTCCCCCCCCTCAGAATTTGACTAATAGAAGCCATATAGTCCTTTAAATTCCATGCCAACGCACCCAGCAGAAAGAGACTTGCTAATACCAAAGGACTGGAATTGCAGAAGAGCTATGCATGTGTTTTAGTATTCACTTCAAAACACACAGTCTCCTGTAACTTAGAGTTCATTTGTTATGTGTATGCTATGATAATGAGTTTTGTATATGTGGTAGTTATTTTTGTAACTTTGATTAGGAAACAAATATTAATCCACTTAAATTAAAAGGCATTTATTCTTTTTGAAAAAAGATTGGATAAAAGTAATGCTTAATCCAGTTAATCTGTCTTCTTCCTCTAATTCATCATGATGACTTTGGGTGTTTGGTGGCAACTTAGTATGGGTGATGGAAAAATGTCAAAGCAATGTAATCCCTATTATTTATGGTTACTTAAGAGGATAAATTAATCATCGGTCAGTAATCTTTGGATAATTATTCTATTTACTTGGAAATACCTTGAGTTTTTTGGAAAGCAAGTCCGTTAGAACTGTCAAACTAGATCAGCTTTTCTAAGTCTAATAATAAGTGAATGGAAACTAGTTGCCTTCAGCTTTTTCTCTCTGTATTGTAGTATGATCATTCTTTAACTTGACAGCAATTCTGTTTATTTATGTATTAGATAAGTATTTTGAAGTAGTCAACATTGTTGAAGTACTGTATTTATTAGGTGCCAGGTGTGGGAATGGGAACAAATAAAAAGATATTTCAGTCCCAAAGGAATAAAAGTTCTTGCTATGTTTTCTTCATGGTTATAGTGTCCCAAAGGCAGACCAGTGTTCATCTTCTGGAGTTTGAGGTCTTCATTTAGGAGGTTCCCAAAACATCTTTTTTTTTTTTTTTTTAAACATATTTTATTGATTTTTCACAGAGAGGAAGAGAGAGGGATAGTTAGAAACATTGATGAGAGAGAAAGATCGATCAGCTGCTTCCTGCACACTCCCCACCAGGGATGTGCCTGCAACCAAGGTACATGCCCTTGACCGGAATCGAACCTGGGACCTTTCAGTCTGCAGGCCGATGCTCCATCCACTGAGCCAAACCGGTCAGGGCCCAAAACATCTTTGTATTGAAGAGCAAATGAGATTGCTATGCAGTTAGAATTAGATAAATGCAATTTATTTATCACAAAGTATTGTCATTTTGATAATAACAGAATTCACATGCTTACATAGTAGGAAATAAAACAGAATCCTGCTATGTATTGTTTCCAATCAGTTGAGAAGGATTTGTGTCATTATGAGAAACAATACTATATGTGGGATTGAATTACCATAGAACTAAAATATAAATTAGGACATTTAGATAACAAATGCAGATTTAGAAATCTTAACAAGGACCCATTTAAAAAGACTCACTGTAATTAATTTTTAAAAGTAACTTTATTTAGGGATAATTATATACAATAAAATTGGTGCCAGTTTTAAGTCTACCATTTGATGAGTTCTGACAAATGTATGCAGTCATGTAACCAGCATCATGATGATATAGAGCCTTCCCATCACCCCAAGATGTTCCTCTGTGGCTCTTTGCAGTCAGTTTTCTGCTATACCTCAGCTGCTGGCAACCATTGACGTGCTTTCTGTCACTATAGTTTTACTTTTTCTAAAATTTTCTGTAAATGGAATACAGTAATACAGTGTGTTTTCTTTTATGTCTAGCTTCTACTCAGAATGATGCGTTTGAGATTCACTCATGTTTTTGCATGTCTTGGTAGTTTATTCGTTGTTATTGTTGAGTAGTATCCTGTTGTATGTCTACCACAAGTTTTATCAATCCCTATGTGGATGGACATTTGGCTTGTTTTCAGTTTTTGCTTTTTATAAATAGTGCTGCTAGGAACATTGTGTGCAAGTCTTTGTGTGGACATATATTTTCACTTCTCTCATGCACTTTATTATTTAAATTTTATTCTATATGCTGATCTATATTTTTAAGTTTCACAAGAGGATAATACTATCCTATGTAATCCTATATAATAAAAGCCTAATGTGCAAATTGTCCCTGTTCAACCGCTCGCTATAACATGTGCTGACCACCAGGGGATGGCTCAGAACATGGCAGGCGTTGGTGATGTGGCGCTGGCAGCAGGTGGCAGTGGAGGCACTGCCGGCCCCAATGGGCCCAGATAAGAGCTGGACCACAGTGGGATGGTGGAGCAGGTGAGCAGGTGGTGCCAGGTCAAGGTGGGTGCTAGCAGGGGCCAGGTTCTGAGGGAGCCAGGTGCGAGGTGGGGGCAGCCCCGATTCATTGCCCCGCATGCAAGAGGTGGTAGCTCCAGGCCAAGGTGGAGTGCCAGGCAAGGCTGTGGGGCCGCAAGGCTGTGAGGCTGGGTGCATGAGCTGGGGCCTGATCTCCACAGGCCACCCTGAAGGACCCCCAACCTGTGCACAAATTTGTGTACTAGGCCTCTAGTATATGTGTGTGTGTGTGTGTGTGTGTGTGTGTATTTAGTTAAAAGAAATTGAGACTGCATGAGGAGGTGAAATAGTGAGAGGACTCTGGAAGGACAGGCTTTTCACTTGGGTGATTGGGTGAATGGTGGCACTGCCAGTCTGCAGTCAAACATGGCTGAGATTTCCTATTTTTATAAAAGATTGAAGAGGGCCCATTGAAACCAGTCAATGGGAACTTACTGAAGATTAGCAGTGTACACTCTCTGGCCTCGGCGTGTGGGATATGGGGCCTGATTATGGTCCATGGAGTAGTGAGTGGGGGATAGAGATATGGGTACAGGCTAAGGAGTAAGTGCTGTTAAGGGGAGAAATAAGGTGGAAACTAGAGGAGAACAGGGTCAAGGGAGAGTAATGATTTAATTTGTTAAAGATGGGAGTAGTTTCAGGCCAAGGAGCCTGTGGAGAGGAAGAAGGTCAAGTTACCAAGTGGCTAACTGATGGAGTAAGGTTCAGGAGCAGATCTGGGACTAGGAAACCCAGAGCACAGCAGGTGGAGGTGGGTTTGCCTTTTTAGGGCCTGGAGGGAAGACAGTAAGGACCAGAGCAAATGGAGGTAGGGTTGGAGAGGGTCAGGAAGCTGCCTTTGTTTTCTCTTGTTAAGTGTGGCCCGTGGCATTGAGTAGCAGATTTGAAGAGAGTGGCAAAGGTTGGGGAGCTGATTAGTGATAAGGAAAAGGATCGATGGAACTCAAACAAGATTAGAAACCATGAATTTGTAATGAAACCAGTTTCTAAGATTGTGGCTCTCCCTCCCTCCCCACCCTCAACTGTTTTGAGCCGGATATGTGATCAGGGAAAGTGAACTGAACAGTTGATTTGAGGCTAGAGGAGAATCGAAGCAAAGTCATTTTCTGTTTTCTGTCAGTTTCCCGCTGTGCTTTCTGACTTCCTCCTCTCTCCATCTTTTAATACACCATTCTGAGACTTAGAAGTACTTAGTGTTTTAAGTCTTTGCTGAAGTTGATGGAACATTTAACAACCAAATGCGATTTTTTGGTGTTATTTTAAATATTGTGGTAAAATATAAGTAACATAAAACCTACCATTTTAATCATTTTAAAAAAATATGTTTTATTGATTTTTTTTCCAGAGAGGAAGGGAGAGGGATAGAGAGTTAGAAACATGGATGAGAGAGAAACATTGATCAGCTGCCTCCTGCACACTCCCCACTGGGGATGTGCCAGCAACCAAGGTACATGCCTTTGACCAGAATCGAACCTGGGACTTTTCAGTCGACAGGCTGACGCTCTGTCCACTGAGCGAAACCAGTTAGGGCCATTTTAATCATTTTAAGTGTGCATTTCACTGGCATTAAGTACATTTGCAATGTTGTATGCCCATTGTCACTATACTAAATTTTATTTTTATAATACATTTTTAAAAATTGATTTCGGAGAAAAAGGGAGAAATAGAAACATTAACAATGAGAGAGAATCAGTGATTGGCTGCTTCCTGTGTGCTCTACAATGGGGATCGAACACACAACTCAGGCATGTGCCTTGACCGGGAGTCAAACTATGAGCTCCTGGTTCATAGGTTGATGCTCAACCACTGAACCATACTAGCCGGGCTATGCTATAATTTTAATTTGAACATGACTTTGCTATCTCTTTTCTTCCCTTCGTATCACTCCTGATTTATAAATTTAACATAGGCCTTTACTGGATTCAGTATTTGTATTTTTGAAATAGAGTTATTGATAACAGTATGTACTGAGCTTAACTTTGGCAGGTGTTGTGCAAGGCACAGGTGTGGCATTAGTTGTAATTCTTTGTTAGTGTATCTTTTCCTTACTATACATATAAGGTCCACGTGCAGGGGCTATGTCTGTCATATTTACAATGATAACTGTACTGTCCAGCACAGTACTTGGCACATAGTAGGCATTCAGTGAACTTTTTGAACAATGGAAGTCCTTCACTGAAGAAATTTATTTGTTGAATAAGTTCTTTCTGTATGCTTTATATGAAGTAGGCAAAACTTGTATTTACACATTAATACAGATTATAGGGCATGGCACATTCCAACGTCTAGTTAATTAGTAGAAATAAAAAAGGATTTATATGTGCAGTTTCATCTTGGAGGTTATTAGAGCAGATTGTGCATTAAACAAACTGTTGTGCAGAATTGGCAGCAGTAACCCTGACGCTTGAAGACTGTAGGTTAATTAGGATAACTGGACAGAAAGTGAGTTAATCAAATTTGAGAGTTGAAAGAATGTTCCAATAACTTATGTTCAAACCACTTCAAATATATCAGCAGGTAACAGGAAATGTAGTTGCAGAATGCTCCAAACACCAGTACACCAGTGGGTTTTATGCTTTACAGTAATGTTTTGGAGAAAGCAAAACAATGAAATGGCTTGGGGCTGTTTGGTTCTGTTACCCTATATTAAATATAATACACCAGAATTTAAAATATTACCTTTGTTAAAGATAAAGTTTATTAATAAATTAATTTAGGAATTCTATTTATCTTTTACAGTTACATTTGTGAATTTATTTGGTAATACTTTTCTTTTTTTTTTAAATTTTATTGACTTTTTACAGAGAGGAAGGGAGAGGGAGAGAGAGCTAGAAACATTGATGAGAGAGATACATCGATCAGCTGCCTCCTGCACACCTTCCACTGGGGATGTGCCCGCAACCAAGGTACATGCCCTTGACCGGAATCGAACCTGGGACCTTTCAGTCTGCAGGCCGACGCTCTATCCGCCGAGCCAAATTGGTTAGGGCGATACTTTTATTTATTTATTTTTTAAATATATATTATTGATTTTTTACAGAGAGGAAGGGAGAGAGGGATAGAGAGTCAGAAACATTGATGAGAGAGAAACATCGATCAGCTGCCTCCTGCACACCCCCCACTAGGGATGTGCCCACAACCAAGGTATATGCCCTTGATCAGAATCGAACCTGAGACCCTTCAGTCCGCAGGCAGACGCTCTATCCACTGAGCCAAACTGGTCAGGGCGATACTTTTATTTCTGTAAAAAATATGCTTAAGCCCTGGCAAGGTGGCTCCATTGGTTGGAGTATCGTCCCATGTACCAAAGGGTTACAGGTTTGATTCCAGGTCAGGGCACATATCTAGGTTGTGGATTCAATCCCCCGTTGAGGTATGTATAGGAGGCAACCAGTTGATGTTTCTCTCTCACATCGATGTTTCTCTCTCCCTCTCCCTCTCTCTCTTCCTCTTCCTCCCTCTCTCCCCTTTCTCTAAAATCAATAAAAAATATGCTTGATATGGGCATTTCTCTGTTAACTGGTATTAGATAAGTAAAACAGTATCATTTTTTCCCAATTGGCTTACAGTTAAATGGAGGTAAAGAGGCAAAATACGCATATAAGAACTAATTAATGAGTAATGCATTTCTATAACAGTAATCACAATATGTTCTCTGATTCTGAAATGTAAGGCTCAGTGTGTATTTGTGGAAAAAAAACAAAAAAAAAAAAACAAAAACCAAAAAACCTATGGATGCCCTTTTAAAAAAATCTGCCTCCAGCAAAGTATTTTTAGTTCAAATGGAAAGAGAAAAGAAAATGCTATTAGCAGCTATAGTTCTATAGTTCTATAGTTCTATAGTTCTATAGTTCATTTTCTTGCCCTTTTTAACACTCCATAAGCTAAAACCAGAATTTGGAACCAGTAATGGAAATTTCTTATATACCAGCAGTAAAATCTAGTGTTGAGGAGTTACTATGGTGAGTGTGTGTGTCTGTGTGTGTATAGGAGAGCAGACAGACAGTAGACTAGGTCTTTGAAATGGACTTCCTCAACTAAAGACTAGAAAGGGAAATGTAAATGAGTAAGGAGAGAGGAGTGGAGAGATGAGGGGAAGTGCTAGGAGAGGGAGGAGCAGAATCCCAAGAAACAAAGACCGAGGCTGCAGTCTCAGTTGCGGATGTGTGAATGCCACTTCTTTGTCTCTCCTCTGTCCCGTCCCTGCAGCCTGCCTGCTCTTAATGCTGGAGTTCAGCCCACTTTAGTGAGTGAGAGGAGCTGACTCTGAAGGCAGGATCTGTGGTCTTGGTGCCTGCTGGGCAGGCTGCGAGCAGGTTGTATCTGCGCTGGGCTCTGGAGTAGCAACAGCACAGATTTCCTGGAAACAGTTCCTCCAATCATATTGACTCCTGAGTTGTCATGTTTAGTTGTTCAGATGTATGCTGTTCCCAGCTATTTACAAATCAAGTGGCTTTTGTTTTTCTTCTTTCCTCCCCTCGCCCCACCCCTTATTGTTTGTTACTCTTTCCTTAGCACACACATTTGAACATAATGGTTACCATTTCCACTAGCAAGCATAGGATTTCCTCCTTATCCTATGGACTTCTAATCCTATGGTACATAATCGTGAATTAAGACATTTAAAGATGTTGCATACATGTAACAACATTGGTACATATCAAGAACATAGTATTGACTGAAAATATGAAGCTGAAGAATGTCTAATATGTGTAAAACAGTGTTACCACATTTCATAAACTCTAAAACACTATGGTATGAGATGCACCATTATTTTATGTACCCCAAGAAAAAGGGAAAACCTGCAGATAAATTTGTGATGTCATGCTTTATTATGGATTGTAACATGCATCTCAATTTTAGAGATGTTATAATGTGAACAAAATATGATCTTAGAATTGAAAACATAAGGTAAATATTTTTTATTGGAACATACTTATGTAATAAAAATATAAAAACATGCCTGGAAATGATACATAGCCAATTCAGGATGTAGTTTATTTCTTTTTTTTTTTTAATTTTATTTTCTTGTTTGAAGTATTACAAATAGTTGTACATCTGTCTCCTTTTTCCCCCATTGACCTTCCCCTGGCCTCCCCCCCACAGTGTCTTGTGTCCATTGGTTATGCTTATATGCATGCATATAAGTCCTTCAGTTGATCTCTTACCCGCCCCCCCGCCCGCCCCAACACTCTCCAGCCTTCCCACTGTAATTTGACAGTCTGTTCAATTCTTTTCTGCCTCTGTATCTATCTTTTTGTTCATTAGGTTGTAATGTTCTTTATTATCCATAAATGATTGAGATCATGTGGTATTTTTCTT
>PVJC01054701.1:0-10464 GCA_004026665.1 Murina feae | reverse complement strand
GGCCTGGGAAGCCCACCAAGCAGGCCCCTGGCCCCTGCAGCCTTGCTTTCCCGCTCCACGATGCCCCTCAAAGGGCCTGGGCAGCCACCAAGCAGGCTGAGACCCCCTCTGCCGCCTCTTACCCACTTCCCGGTGCCCTCCAACCCTGCCGCCTCTTTCCCACTCACGGGTCCTGGGTCCTGCGCTGTCCCACCCTGCAGCCGCTCTGTGCACTCGGGAGGTCCCTCAGCCCGGCCTGTGCCCTCTCGCAGTCTGGGAACCCTCGGGGGATGCCCACCTGCTGGCGTGCCTGACCAGCCTGGGTGAGGGGCTTTAAAGCTGCCCACAGCTCCCATTGCCCAACGTCCCAGCAAGGCTGGACGCAGGTTTCCTATAATTGATGCTGTTCCGTTAAGGCGGCCTTTTACTAACGAAGCCTCTTCTCTGCCTCACCTCTCGGCTTCTATAATGAAACAATTGTTACACTTAATTGTTGCAAATGTGCGTTTTTGCTTCAGGCCAAAGGCTAAGGAGCCAGCGAGCAGGTAGTTTCGCTCTCCCTCCTGCTGCAATGGATGCTGCCTAAATGTTTACTCAGGTCCGTGAGTGGCGGCCGCCATGTTGGCTGGGCTAATTTGCATACAGCCGTTCTGATTGGCTGTGGGCGTCCCGGAGAAATGGTTAATTTTACTATTCTGCTTTTATTAGTTTAGATTTTCTACAGAGAGGAAGGGAGAGAGACAGAGAGCTAGAAACATCGATGAGAGAGAAACATCGATCAGCTGCCTCCTGCACACTCCCTACTGGGGATGTGCCTGCAACCAAGGTACATTACCTTGACTGGAATCAAACCTGGGACCCTTAAGTCCACAGGCTGATGCTCTATCCACTAAGCCAAACCAGTTAGGGCAATGTAAAAGGTTTTGAAACACTAATGAAGATTCAGAATTAGTTTGTCAAGGGTTATGCAAAAAACAAAAAAAAGTTTAATATGGTTGGCATATTTTCAATTTGGTTGAATTTTTCTTAATGTATGCAGGGAATTACCCAGGTACACCCTATGATCCAGGAGGGAGCTGACATGTGTTCATACAATGTTAAATCCCACCCCCGAGCCACTCTCTGTACATGAGCATCTGACAGTGAGAGCCTGGCCTCGGCTTGTTGAATTTGGGATCAAGGTACTACCCCATTTACTTTTTCTAATGCCAGAGCTATAAATTGTAAAATTTGAGAGTAGTGAGGTTCTGTATTCCCTCCATATGGACAGGAAAAGAGAAGTTAACAGGAGGAGAGAGACAGAGAAAAAAATACAGCAAGTGCCCTAAAAGATTAGCTTCACGTATTTCCTGAGACTCAGGCATGCTCTTCTTGGGTTATGGGAGACACAACTTTCTTATCTAATATAAAAGTAATATGCAAATTAGGTGTCACTCCATCACAAAGATGGCCGCCACCATGGCCACAAGATGGCGGTGCCCATAGCCACAACCTATCTTCCTATCTAATAAAAGAGTAATATGCAAATTAGGTGTCACTCCATCACAAAGATGGCCGCCACCATGGCCACAAGATGGCGGTGCCCATAGCCACAACCTATCTTCCTATCTAATAAAAGAGTAATATGCAAATTAGGTGTCACTCCATCACAAAGATGGCCACCCCCAAAGCCATAAGATGGTGGTGCCCAGTCCAGCTCAGCCCTACCACTGAAGTGGTCAGGCCTGTAGCCAGGCAGGTGGCGGAAGAGGTGGGGGGCCACAAGGGGCAAAACAGGCAATCAGAGGGGGCTGGGGGTCCCCTGCCCAGGCCAGAGGCCTCAAGCATGGGCAGGGGCGTAGCCGGTAATCAGAGAGGGCAGGGACAGAGCCGGTGACCGGAGGCGTATGAGGATGCCCTATCCAGGCATAAGGCCTGGGCCAGAGGCCTCAGGCCTGGGTAGGGCAAGGCCAGAGATCGCAGGGTTCTGGGCACAGGTGGAGCCAGCATTGCAGAGGTCTGGGGGTCCTTGGCCCAGGCCTGCAGCTTTGGCCACAGGTCCAAGTGCAGCAAAGGTGGAGCTGGCGATCACAAGGGCCTGGGGTCGCCTGAACAGGCCTGCAGCCTTGGACAGATGCTGCCAGTGGGGCAAGGGCAGAGCTGGCAATGGCAGGGGGCAGGATAGGAACCAATGATTGTAGAGGCCTGGGCTCTGTGAAGCCGGTGATTAGAGACCCTTGGAAGGCCTTCTACCCAGGCCTGCAGCCTCAAGCAGAGACTGCAGGCCTTGGTAGGGGCAGAGCCAGTGATCACAGAGGTCTGGGCAGGGTCAGAGCCGGCAATTTCAGGGGTCTGGGAGTCCCCTGCCCAGGCCTGCATCCTCGGCCAGAGGTTACAGGCCTGGGCAGGGGTGGAGCTGGGATTGGAGGGGCAGGGGTGGAGCCAGTGATCAGAATGAACTACAGGGGAAACACCTTTTATTACCGCTCACTGGCTAAGCTCCCTGTATGCCACTGGTAATATTCTTAGTAACTTGGGTAATAAGAATCCCTAAAGGCGTTGTAGGGTTTTTCCATCACACCCCTGGAGAAAAAAAATGAAGGTACACTGCTGGAGGGCTAAATATCATATCCTGCCAGTTTGGTTCAGTGCATAATGCCTCAGCCTACTGACTGCAGAGTCTGGGTTCAATTCTGACCAAGGCCATGTACCTAGGCTGCAGGTTCCTCCCTGGCCAGGGCCCAGGTCAGGGCATATGCAGGAGGCAACCAATCAAAGTGTTCCTCTCACTTTGAAGTTTCTCTCTGTTTTTCCGTTTCTCTTCCACATTCTCTAAAAATCAATGGAAACATATCATCAGATGAGGATAAAAAAAAGAAAGAAAGAAATGTCATATCTTGTGAAAGACACATCTTGAAAATGCCTAAAAAACGTTGCCTTTTTTTTATAGAAGGGACTGGCATCCGTGTTGATGAAAACACCTTGGTGCCTGTGGTGACTGGCAGTGGCTGCAGCAGTGGGGTGATGGGGATGGTGGCTTCCCCTGTGGGGGTTGCCTCCCACAAAGGGAGGCCAGACTGTAGCTTAGGTCTGCACCCCAAGGGGAGCAGGGAGCAGGCCTAAGCCATTAGTAGGATACCCCCGGAGGGCTCTCAATATGTGAGAGTGGGCAGGCTGGGCTGAGAAACTTTCCCCCTCCCCAGTGCATGAATTTCATGCACCGGGCCCCTAGTATTCTTATAAACAAAACACAGACTACTTCTTTTCTTCAACATGTATGAGAGTTGGGTCCTATCAGAATTAAATATTCCTGCCCTAACCAGTTTTACTCAGTGGATTGAGCATCAGCCTGCAGACTGAAGGGTCCCTGGTTTAATTCCGGTCAAGGGAATGTACCTTGGTTGCGGGCACATCCTCAGTGGGAGGTGTGCAGGAGGCAGCTAATCGAGGTTTCTCTCTCATCTATGTTTCTAACTCTCTATCCCTCTCCCCTCCTCTCTAAAAAATCAATAAAACATATTTTTAAAAAAGAACTAAATATTCCTATTAATGTACTCATAACATCATTATATATGAATACACATATATGAAATCACAAATTTATATGTGATATTAGAAGTTTTTACAACATAAAAAGGAAAGGGATCTGGATTTTTACCATCTTGGAAATGTGTACAATTGTCACAGGTGCACATTTTAGTATTATTTTTAGAATTTGATATAAACTTTTTTAAATGTTTTAATTTATCCCATTAATGCAGGACTATAGTATAAAATATAAAATACAGAGAGGCAATCTAACGTAATAAAAGAGTAATATGCAAATTACCTCTCACTCCATTACACTCACAGCCATGCCCACCAGCCAATCAGGAGCAAATACGCAAATTAATTCAACTAAGATGGTGGCAGCCATGCAGCTGGAGTTGCCCCAGGCAATGGAGGAAGCCAGGGCACTGTGGGCCTTGAACTCTACTCAAGACTACAAAGTTTTAATTACAGAAGATAAACATACCCCAAATACCTGCCGGGCTGGGACCTTGGGTTGCCAGGGGCAACAAGGTTTCAAGCAGGGGACCTAGACAACAAAGTTTCAATTATAGAAGTTAAATAATCCCAAATACCTGCTTCTAGCCAGGTACCCCAGTAGGGACCTGAACCCTGAAGGGGCTGTGGGCACCCTGAAGTAGCCATCAGCCCCTCACCCAGGCACCCAAGCATGCCAGCAGGTGGACATCCCCCGAGGGGTCCCAGATTGCAAGAGGGCACAGGCCGGGCCTAGGGACCCCCCTGAGTGCACAAATTTTTGTGCACTAGGCCTCTAGTCTATATATATAAAAGCCTTAAATGATAGATACAACCGAACGACCAGAAGGACAGGATGACTAGCCGATAGCTATGATGCACACTGACCCAGACCTTGCTGCTAGGGCCCTGACAGCCCCGAACCTGATTCACCCACACCTGGGACCCAGACAGGAGGGAGGAGGGAGCCCGATTCCTTGTGGAATTGGCCAATGGTTAGCTTGCTGCTTGGGCTCTAACAGCCCTGAATCTGGTTCATCCGCACCCCAGACCCAGACAGAAGGGAGGAGGAAGCCCGAATCCTCGCAAAATTGGCTGTTGGTTCGCTTGCTACTGGGGGTCAATCTCCCATGGTCCCTCCCCCTGGCAAGCCAGCCCCCACCCCCATCAGCTTCAATTGCCAGCCAGGCCGAGGGACCCCACCTGTGCACAAATCTGTGCATCGGGCTTTTAGTATATTTTTAAAGGAATAGAGAAAAAATACTAAACATACGACCATTTAGAGAAAATCAGTATTAAAAAGTTTATATTTGTATATGATATTTTTAGCAGACACATAGTTACAAATAAGATTATATGTTAATTTGTAACATGGAGTCTTCAATGGGTATCTTCTCCTGATCCCCTTCTATAGCAGAAATAATTTATTCAGCGTCATTTTAATGACTTCATTATACCTAATTAGCTGATGCATTATAATTTATCCATTCCATCTGCTGTTTTGAATATTTAACTTGTCTACAATTTTCCACTATTTTAAGAGATTGCAAGAGATATTTTTGCAATCTTGTCCATTTTTTTAATTAAATTATTTGGTGTGGGATTATTTGCCTGAAGCTCTGGACCATTTTATGGCTTTCAAAACATATTGAAGAATTTCACTCAAAGGAGGTTGGTCAATTTATGGGCTCAGTAGGCACATCAGAATGCCATGCTGGATACCAGGAGTTCTCGGTCAAGTTTGTTATCTGAAGGACAAAGAATTACCTCATAGTTTTGTTTATTAGGGAAAATGAATATTTCCCTCCTCCTGGCCATTTCTATTCCTTACTTGACAATTTGCACATTCGTGGTCTTACCCATTTTTCTACTGTGGGACAGTGATTTTCCTTAATAGATTATTCCTTATATAGGTGAGAGATCAAATCTCTAACTAGCATATGAATGCATCAAATTATTCCCTGTCATGTTATTGTACATTTTACAACGGTTTTGCAGTTTAGAAATTGGAAGTTTTAATATTGATTTAATCTTTGGCTCTTCCTAATTACTTCTGCCTTTGATTTTCTGATATTTTATAAATATTTATATTTTCTTATAACTATGTGAAAAGTTTTCTTTTCAGACTTAAAATTATACCTCTAAAGAGTTTATTTTGATAAAGACTATGAAGTCAAGTGGTAAGACTTTTTTTGTCTCAGGTTTCCTGATGGTATTAATAACAATAATAACAGAAAATTTAGATAAGAGTTCTAAACCTTAGGTACAAGAGCTGACAGTAGATTTGTAATATTTTCAGTCGCCTCTGAACAGTTGGATGTCTGTGCATTTGTGAATTTTACAAAGAAGCCTCAACAGACATAAAAGTCTCAAAGAGGTACATGAATCCTAAATGGTGAAGGACTTTGCTCTAAAGAGTAAAATGTGGATAAAACACATAGGGGTCCCTTTCTTTAAAATGGTAAATCCCTTTCAATTTCAGAAGAACAGACAGAGTTGTCTGATCTTCTGCCTGTTGAGTCTTTTGTCCCAATGAAATTCCACACAAAGCCCAACAGATCAAAGCAAAGTTCTTCTGTTAAAGCAGGAGTCAGGGAGCCTGAAAATTTAAAAATATTGTATTAGAATATGGTTGAAGGGGGTTAAATACATGTCGTATGAATTTATCTTCTACCTTTTCAGACAGATGTTCTCAGAATGACTCCTCAGAACTCAGACTTGTGATGATTATAGAATATGAAAAAGAAATTACATAGTGGACTAGTTAAGGGAGATATACTCTTGCCTCAAAGAGCTTAATGTAAGATGACCCAGGTCACCATCCTGTACCTGTCTGTCTGGCATGGACCATTGGCAGAGTTGGATTGGCAGTATCATGGAGCGAGCTTTCTGTGCTGAATGGTGACTGCCCACAATGAAATCAGTCTCAAATACCAGTGGAGGCCACTAACTGCCCAAATTTCCTCTTAATAATGTTCATTAACACATTTAAAAAGGGGCAGGAAAAACATCCATCTGCCTATGAATTTAAACATGTCTGGAAGCCCACACAAATGTAATGATTTTTTCAAGCAGCAAACTGTTATTTTTAGCTTTCATATTTTGTGCAGTATTAATCATATTGCTCAAAACAGTAGATTTTTATTTAATGAATATTGCCAATTAATTTGGAAATTATTGTGATGCAGATTTAATTATGCCAAGCTGAGCCTTACCCCCAGAAGCTATTTAAGAACAGAACACTAAATAATTTTGTTTTTGATTTACAACTAGTTTTCATATTTCAGAATCTAATAAAAAAAAAAGCACAGGAAAAAAAACATGCCAATTTATACCCAATCAATTTTAAAAGGAAATCATCATGCAGAAGCCATTAAATTTGACTTTTAATACTAAGAGAATGAACAATAGGGTTGATTCATAGACATTATCTTTTAAATTTTGCACTTGCTGTTCTGAACAATTTGTTAGAGGAGATAAAACAGTGAACATGTTGTCAAACAAGAAGAGATTAATTAGTACATTAATCTGTAGGATGGAAACTGATTATCAAATAATGTTGAGCTGAAGGAAATTCAAGTAGTAGTTTTGAAAAAGAAAAAAACTGACTAGACCTTAAAATTACTGTGTCATTTATTATTCAATAAATATACAGAATACTTCACTGGAATATATTTCAGGCCTAAATCAATTTGCTTATTTGTTGATAGAGAAAAAAATAATACTGGCTTTTGTCTGAAACACTGGTTTTTATGCTAGTGGTGCTGATTATTGGAGCCACTTAAATTTTCATTTGCAAAATGGAAAAAATATATCTCAGCGTTGATCTAAGAAATATATTTTTTCAACTGTGGAATACGACTCAATTTGGTGTTAACTCATTGATACTGTTTAATTTTTTTCAAGGATTCCAATGAAAATGGCTGTGGTTCTTAATCCAAACACCCAGAACAATGTGCAGTCCAGCTAACCAGGCTTTTCTACAGGTAGAAGCGACAGTCTGTAACAACTAACTTCCAATACTGGTGGCTTTCCACCTACCACACTGTTCAGCCAGAAATGCAGTCACCAGCTCCTCACTTCTTACATCTACTCTCGTTTTCCTTCTGTCCATCAAAACACACATGTTGTCTGACTTAAGAAGACAGAGAAGAGGATGTAGAGGAAATGTGTCTTCGGCCACAAGTCAGCATGTTGGTGCTACGTACCTTTATCAAGGAGTGGAGAAGAGCATAGTTTCTACCCCACTGTCTTCTCAGAGCATCCCACTATTCTGACTTCAGTGAAAAAAGATGATAGAAGTTCCATGGGCAGTTAAACAAAGGAGAAAAAGAAATGCCCTAAGTTCTTGGAGAACAGAAAAGTACGTGGATGTTTGAGTTGGAGAAAATTGGACATAAAAATATCCTTTAACAAGTATCAATTGTAGGACCTTGGAGAAGTCGTGCAACTCAAATGTCCATTTCCGCATCTGTAAAATTGAGATAACACAATACCGCAGGGTGGGGCAAGCATAGGCTTACAACTGTTGATATGGAAAATAATCCAATAATGAATAAATAATACAATAATAAACTGTGTTTCACATACTCACTGTGAACCTATGTTTGCCCCACCCTGTATCCTGAGATAAACACGAGGATTTAGATCAGCACAGCAGTGACCATTCAAAAACTGTCGCCTGTCCCTCCATTGCCTTGTCCCCAACTCTCTTGTTATTCCATATCACTTTCTCATGGAGGATATCGCTCATGGAGGATCTACAGCTGTGACAGTTTACCTAATGAGATGATGTGAATAATAGCGCAAGGAGAGCTTGGCCCCTTCCGTTCCCCTGGAATTTCACAGAGAGCTATGAGTTGCTCGGATGGTACTGCTGATTACAGAGGAGTCAGAGAGGAAAAGCATATGAGAAGCCGTGGCTTCCAGAAGGGACCAGGGATGAAGCATATGGCTGTAGCCTTGCTGTACTGGCTTGAATCATGTCCCCCAAAACGTATGTTCACCTAGAACCTGTGAATGAGACCTTAGTTGTTAAAAGAGTCCGTGCAGACGCAATCAAATTAAGAAGAGGTCACAGCGGACTAGGGTGGAGCTAATCCAATGACTGTATGCTTAGAAGAAGAGGGCAAGTGGACACAGACACACATGCAAGGAAGCTGTCCATGTGAAGAAGGAGGCAGAGATCCGTGTATGCTGCCACAAGCCAAGGAATGCCAAGGACTGCGGCCACCGACTAGAGCTAGAAAAGGGTTATCCTCTGAGCTTTTGGAGGAAGCATGGCTGGCCCTTCTGACATGATGATTTAGAAGAATAAATTTCTATTGTTTTAAGCCTCTCGGTTTGTGGTAATTTGTTACAGCAGTCTTAGGATCACATAAGGGGAGCAAGAGGGCACCCACGACTTGGTTTTGCTGTGGTCCTGAGGATGCAGAGCAGTGGGTTTGGGAAACGGGGGGCTAAGATCTCCATCTCATATGCCAGTAAGAGAGGCAAAAAATGTTGAAAACACTGGAATCTGAAATTGTCAGCTTCTATAGGATATCTATCAACAATGCATTTTAAAGAATATTTTCTGAGAATTAAATTCCTAATCATAAGCCTCTGGTTTTCTTCAGGGACCACGATGGGGAAAAGTAACAGATGCAGTCTTTGAGAGTCTAAAATAGGCACCATTATTTAAATATGTACTGTGGATAAATTATTTTTATCCACAGAATCAGAAATATCAAAATGCCAATTGCTTTATAGATAGGAAAACAAAACCTTAGAAAGAATAATTAACATACTCAACATCACAAACAGCTGATGAGTGACTGATCTGGGATTTCCATATAAAATATATGTGATTATAGCTATTACATGATTCTTTAGGCCAGGGAATTATTACCAAATTAATTATGTAGCAAACAAAAATAGCATGTTCCTTTTTTAAAAAAAAGGCATAATCTTGCACACCAGAGGATAGCAATATTTTTAAACATTCAGCAGTTACAAGTCTTTAATAATAATGATCAAAATAATTGAGACCTAAGAAGCATCCTATAATAAATAATTAAGTTATATTATTGACTGTCAGTGCTTTCAATAAAAAACAGTATATAAAACCTAGATTTCAAAAAGGATAATTTATAGGATGATTACTTGTTAAATATTTTCATCTTCATTAAGATTCAACAAATATGCAATATTCTTGACATATGGGTGTGATACAATTTTGTCATTTCAAAAAAATTAATTGTATAGCCACATTTTCCCTTTCAATTACTTTTTCTTAATATACTCAATGAATTGTTTAAATAAATTACCATAATTGACCTTCAGGAAGCAAAATGTCAAGGAACATCTCTTGACATTTGAATTTTCCTTTCAGCTACAAATGATTCACCTTTCTCTTCAATAAACATGGCTTTTGTACACAATTACTTTAACAATACCCATCTATCATTCATCCAAAGATGGCATATTACCCATGACTAGAAAATCAGTTCATTGACTATTGATTACAGAACACTTCTTGAGTCAAGTTATCCATGGCATTTCATGTGTCAGCATTCAATACATTGAGTTTGCGTACTGCAATGTTTATATTCCTATTTCCCATTTATATGTTGCACTCCAGTGAATGTTGTCTTGATTCATATTTCCAGCCCTGGATCAAGATCTGAGACCAGGAACATGGAGTTGGTTGACTGGCCAGGTGTTGGTCAAAGCTTAGCTCCCTGAATCTTGAACAGAAGCCACTATAAAATTGGGAAGGGCAGGCTCTCTAATAACTATTAGGGACTGTGCCTAAAGTAGGGAATTGGGTACTTGTTAGGAATAAAAGAACAGCAGGCATGATCCACAGAAAAATGATCCTGCATCCAACATTTTTTTATTTTTAGTTCTCAAACATCAGTCAAATCAGAATTCACCTGAAAAACTTGATATAAAATACAAACACTTAGGTGCTGACTCTTTCATTGAACCTCTTATGTT
>PVJC01054700.1:0-10418 GCA_004026665.1 Murina feae | reverse complement strand
TCCCCGATGCCCCGCAAAGGGCCTGGGAAGCCCACCAAGCAGGCCACCGACCCCCTGCTGCCTCTTACCCGCTTCCCGGTGCCCTCCAACCCCGCCGCCTCTTACCCACTCACGGGTCCTGGGTCCTGCGCTCTCCCGCCCTGCAGCCGCTCTGTGCACTTGGGAGGTCCCTCAGCCTGGCCTGTGCCCTCTCACAGTCTGGGACCCCTCGGGGGATGTCCACCTGCTGGCGTGCCTGACCAGCCTGGGTGAGGGGCTTTAAGGCTGTCCACAGCTCCTATTGCCCAACGTCCCAGCAAGGCTGGCTGGACGCAGGTTCTGGAGTTTTTTCTCCTATAATTGATGCTGTTCCTTTAAGGCCTGGGGTTATCTCCTATAATTGATACACTGTTCCTTTAAGGAAGCCTTCTAACTGAAGCCTCCTCTGCTTCACCTCGCAGCGTCTATAATGAAACAATTGTTACTTTTACTGGTGAGGCCCAGGCTGCTCTTTCCTTCAGCTCCCGAGGATTCTATGATCGTTATAATGTTTCAAATCTGTGTTTTGCTAGAGGCAGTTTAATCGGAGCTGAGCTGAGCGAGAGCAGCTTCACTTTCGCTCCTGCAGCAATGGAAACAGCTGTTTACTCAGGTCCGTGAGTGGCGGCCGCCATGTTGGCTGGGCTAATTTGCATACAGCCACTCTGATTGGCTGGTGGGCGTGGCTTACCCTGTCTCAGAGAAACGGTTAATTTTAATATTTCGCTTTTATAGAGTAGATTCCCTATGTGTACTTTGCATCCCTATGACTATTCTGTGACAACAAATTTGTACTTCTTAATTCCTTCATTTTTTTCACCCACCCCTCCAGATCCCTCCCATATGACAACTGTCAAAATGTTCTCTGTATCTACACGCCTGTTTCTATTCTGCTTGTTCATTTATTTTGTTTCTTTTAGATTTAATTGTTGATATATATGTATTAATTGTCATTTTATTGTTCATTTTTTATCTTATTTTTTCCTTCTTCTTCTCAAAGAAGACCCTTTAACATTTCATATAATATTGATTTGGTGGTAATGAACTTCAGCTTTTTCTTGTCTGGGAAGCTCTTTATCTGTCCTTCTATTTAAAATGATAGTTTTTCTGGGTAGAATAATCTTTTTTTATTAATACATTTTATTGTTTTTTTACAGAGAGAAAGGGAGAGGGATAGAGAGCTAGAAACATCGATGAGAGAAAAACATCAGCTGCCTCTTGCACACCCCCTACTGGGGATGTGGCCGTAACCAAGGTACATGCCCTTAACTGGAATCGAACCAGGGACCCTTCAGTCCACAGGCTGACGCTCTATCCACTGAGTCAAATCGGTTAGGGCTGGGTAGAATAATCTTGATTGCAGATTCTTGCTTTTTTGAATATTTCTTGCCAATATCTTTGGTCTGCAAAGCTTTTGTTGAGAAATCAGCTGACAGTGTTAAGGGAACTCCTTTACAGGTAACTGCTTTTCTCTTGATACTTTTAAGATTTTCTCTGACTTCTTAACAATTTGCATTTTAATTATGATGTATCTTGGTAGGGGCCTCTTGGATTCATCTTGTGTGGGATTCTTTGTGCTTCCTGGACTTGTATGTTTATTTCCTTCACTAAGTTAGGGAAATTTTCTGTCATTATTTCTTCAAATAGGTTTTCAATATCTTGCTCTCTCTCTTCTTTTTCCAGTACCCCCATGATACACATATTGGTATGCTCAAAGTTGTCCCATATTGGTATGTCCAAAGTTGTTCCTTACACTACTCTCATTTTTTTTTTCATTCATTTTTCTTTTTACTGTTCTGACTAGGTGTTTTTTTATTCCTTATATTTTAAATTGCTGATCTGATTCTTGGTTTCACCTATTCTACTATTGATTCCCTGTAAATTATCTTTCATTTTAGTTAGTATATCTTTTCATTTCTGACTTGTTCTTCTTATGCTGTTGAAGTTCTCACTAATTTCATTGAGCATCTTTATAACCAGTGTTCTGAACTCTTCATCTAGTAGGTTGCTTGTCTCCATTTTGTTTTATTCCTTTTCTGGAGTTTTGTTCTGTTCTTTCATTTGTGACATGTTTCTTTGTCTCTGCATTTTGGCAGCCTCCCTGTGTTTGTTTCTATGTATTAGGTAGAGCTGCTAAATCTCCCAGACTTGGTAGAGCAGCATAATGTAGTAGGTGTTCTGTAGGGCCCAGTGGCACAGCCTCCCCAATCACCCAGGCTGGGCACTCAAGGTGCGCTTCCTATGTGGGCTGTGTAAACCCCCCAGTTGTAGTTGAGCCTTGATTGTTGTTGGCATGTCAATGGGAGGGATTTACCCTCAGGCTGATTAGCTGCAAGGACTGGCTGTGACTATCAACCACCATGGAGGATCAGCTGTGTGGGGGCCCACCTCACAGAGCAGGATTTACTTCAGTTGGACTCTGGTGTCCATTGAGTCCACCCATTAAGTAAGTTGCTTGAGGAGATGGATGGGTGGTGCTTCAACATGGTCTAAAGCTGTCTATAGGGCCTGCTGGAGGTATAGACCAAAGTTAGCCACCATCTGGGTTGTGCTTAAGACCATCAGCGTGAGCTACAAATAGATATGCAGATAGTTGCTGCTTGTGCTGGGCTTGGAGAGATCAAGCTGCTGACCTCTAGTGCCAGACCTGGGACACTTAAGGAGAGGTATGGGGCATCCTAAGACTAGATCTGTTTGTGTGAGAGATATTAGGAAAGTCTGAAGTCTGAGCTAAGACAGGCCATTTGTATGGAAAAGCTACTGGAAACATCTTAGGTGGGTTGGCAAGTTGGGTGGGGCGGAGTTTCAGGGAATTCCCAGGGCTGGGCAAACATTATGAGCCAGGTTGATGGAGACTCAGATATGGTACCTGTTCCCCAACTTTCAACCTAATGACAAATAATTTAGCCCCTCCTCACATGTCCCTGCTGCCTTTTGAGTTGTTGTTTCCGCATGGGAGCTTAGAGGGAGTGAGTCTGAGTAATTTTGTGCACTGGCCTTTTAAGAGGAACTGCCTGGGACTCCAGCAGCCTCCTTGCCACTCAGCTACCATACCTGCTGGTTTTTACAGCCAGAAGTTATGGGGACTTCTCTTACTGGCACTGGAACCCTGGGCTGGTGGGCCTGTTGTGGGGCTGCGACCCCTCACTCCTTATGGCAGACCTCTGCAGCTGAGATATCCCTTCAGATGTTTACCCCCCATACATGGGTGTGGGACCAGCCTTGTCAGTGTCTCCATCCCTTCTACCAGTCTCAATGTGGCTTCTTCTTTAATACCCTAGTTGTAGGACTTCCATTCATTCAGATTTCAGGTGGTTCTGAATGATGATGTTTTGTTGTTGAGTTGCAATTTTGAGTGGTTGTGAGAGGAGGCAAGTACTGTGTTTACCTATGCCACCATCTTGACCAGAAGTCAAGAATACATATTTTAAAAAGAGAAGTGAGACCATAGAAAGTGAGATGAATTTTATTATTTATATTACATTTAAACCTCGTATTTTTTTTCTATTTACAAAATATAGGTGAAAAAAAAAGAAAAGAAAAATCCATTTCTATTATTCATACATTTTCATGTGACACCTTATTTCTCTTAATTGTTATATTTTCAAGCACCTTATTTGTTTGAGGTTTTAAAAATACATTAGTCAGTCCAGCTTGCAGTATAATCTCACTGTTTGTGAGTTCATTCTATTAGGGAGATAATTATACTAGTCCCTTTTATTAATAGAAATTCCAAATTTCTATATAATCTCTGTAAAACATCTTGCTTGTCTTCATTATTTTTACTTATTTCCTCAGCCTACTTGGATGATAGAAATCAATCACTGATTCTAATTCCTCTATTTTTTCCTCTAAATATTCCCACCTGGTAACTAAGCACAGAACTTCTGGTTGTATTGTGGATGCTTCTAAGAATAGACAATTATTGAGCTGTTTCCCTTTATTAATTTATTTGCATGTGTAAATTCTAGTACATGCACAATCACAGAGGATGTCTATTAAAAGAAAGTCTTGTCTATTCTGATTTAATCTTTTGGATAAATCCATTCTTTGTTGTTAGGCTTACTGACTTAAGTCACTTTGAGTGCAGATCATCAAAGCTATGGAGAAAGCACTCATATAACAAATTGCACCTTTTCTTCTCACCTCTTTTATCCTCTCTTTCCTTCCTCATTCTTCCTTTTCTCTCTTCCTCATCTTCTCTCTCCTCTCTTATTCTTAAATTTGGAATTCTAGGTTATCAAAACCAGACAAGAACAACATGGAATCAGAGGTGGGGGGGACACAACTGTCAAATTACAACCTCAAGAGGCACAGTAATAAACATCAACCTGAAGTTATTTTGGATTAGATTGCATAGTTTTTATAAGTACATGCAAACCAAATGTAAATAAACTTATGACCCACTTATTGATCTTGGAAGTTACAACTAACTTCTTCAACGCTGCTCAATCTATCATGACATTTCTCTGTCCTCAGCATGAAAGATTATCCCTATTAAAACTAACATCAATATTTTTATTTCTATAGCTTTAAATACAGAGCCAAAATAAGCATTTGTGAACTGTTGCTTCATCCTGTCATCCTCATCTATTCAGCCACAATAATTATACTACTGTAACCAGCCTGCACTCTCCTGTAGCTCTAATTCTAAAGTGATCCACGTTTCTATGATGAATATATGTTTTTATGGAGTGGGCTTCATTTCCTCTTCCTCACGATTGGGTGATTGTGTTTCCTCTCTGGATGAATTAGAGCAGTATATTTGAGATTATATTTCATTAGTTTTATTGCTGCTTGTTAAAGTTTTATTATTCTCTCTGTGTTATATTTCAGGCTGGCAACTCTTGCCAGCAGTGCTAAGTGACTTGATATATATGAATCATAACTTTGTGACCTAAGAATATGCTGTCTGAAAATATAATGGTGTCTTAGATGTGATACTCTGTAATGCTATTAAACATAGGCATTCACAGAATAAGCAAATATGCTTAAAACATTTTTCAGCTATTTAAAATTAAGGAACTCTATTTCAATTTTTTTTATCCCAGTTAAAGTACTTAGCATTTCTCTTAAGAGGCAAGTGGTATACAATATGCTTTAAATAATAATTAATTCACTGTGTATGGTTTTCATTTATTTTATGGCATTGTTATCTACTACTCAATTACAATTCAACTAGAGGCCTGATGCATGAAAATTCATGCAAGAGTAGGCTTTCCTTCCCCCGGCTGCCGGCAGGCACCTGGGACCCGGGCTGCTTCTCTCCTCCTATCGTCCACAGGCACCCAGGACTCAGGTTGGCTTCCTTCTGGCTCCAGCTTTGTCAGGAAGGATGTCCGGAATGATGTCTGGTCTAATTAGCATATTGCCCTTTTATTATTATAGACTAGAGGCCTGGTGCACAAAATCTGTGCACTGGGGCAGGGGATGTCCCTCAGTCCGGCTTGTGCCCTCTCACAGTCCACCCCAAAGAGGTAGGCCCTGCCGACCGGACTGGGCTCCATGATGGATCACCCCTGCAGGGTGGCCTGGGCCTCCCTCTTTGGGGTGATTATGGAGCCCCATGATTGATTGATTGCCCTGCCAGGCAGTGGCCTGGGCCTCCCTCTTCAGGACAATCATGGGGTGATGGCCGGGATCCTGACCAATCGCATCGAATCCACCATGGCTTGTCTGGCGCTAGTGGGTGTCATAGCATAGTTGTCCAGATGGTCGTTCCACTGTTTGGTGTTCGGTTGATTTGCATATTATGCTTTTATTATTATAGATAATGTCTTTTAAGCAATCTAGCACTTGGGTAAAATCTGAAACTTGGAGCTCCTTAGGTTGATGTCTCTTCACTCAGCAGAATAAATAGTTAAGTGGATAGTTACATCTCACATAATTATAGTAGTACTAGACAGGGTGAGGGTTGAATAGGAGGTATGTTGGAATATTCTAACATTTTCTAGCATAATTATAACCCCTGCTCCTCTGAACTCTCTATACTGTAGTTATTTGTTATGTAAATGAGATTAAGTATAGCACTCCCTAATACATTTAAAGTCATTAAAATGTGTGCAATATTATCATAGAGAGCATGATTCAAATAAACTACCTGAAGTTGGACTCCTTAAAGCAAATGTGCTTAAAGAATTTTTGTTTTGTTTTTCAGAGAAAAAGGTAATGTTTTAGTTTTCTAGTAAAGAGATTGTCCTATGTAATCACCATCAATAATTTAGTCTTTTGAATGAGGATGATTCATTTCTGAATATTTATCAAGGTCTTACTATGTGCCAAAGGGAACTTTAAATTGTGTTTAACACAATGTTATTTTTGTATCATTACACTTTATGCAATTGAAATTAGTGATTCATACAAATATCTCTAGTTAGCTAGATGTACACTACCGATAACATAAAATTCTTTGAATATTTTAGACAAAAAGGAATGTATTCCTTATTTTTATAGCATTTTTCTTTCTTGGTAGTACTTTCTCATTTAAAAATTAAATAAAATTTGATTAGTTGTGAAGTTGAACTGTTTCTTACTCATTAAAAGCAAAACAGACAAAATCCAAGTCTGTGGGGGAAAAAGAGGCAAGGTGGAAATGCCAGTTCACTAGTCCTTGGAGCAGTCATGAATGCCACGCCTGTCTCCGGCAGGTGGCAATGCAGAAAGCCACACATCTGTGAGCATCATGTCTCCAGGCTTCACCTCGGGTGCCAGGAGACCATCCAGCATCTCCAAGGTTAGAGGACTCCTCCGGTCTCTGTGGTTTGACATGGAGATTTCTATGAAGTTTCCCACTGATTTCCAAAGCCCAAGGGATCCTGAAAGGGAAAACTTCCTGAGAATTTTAATTGTTTTCTGAAAAGCCTGGAGTTTGAGAACAAAATACAACATAATAACAGTAAATTGTTTTGAAACTAAGTATTTACATATGATGGGAACAAAAAAAAAAACCTTAATGTGTGCAAGCATTCCCATCTCCGCATTTGCCCCTTCTTTTCTCTTTGCCCCTCACCTCCAAGGGAAATTCTTTCAGTTCCTCTATTTCTTAGATGCTGCTGTGTTGAGTCAATGGGGGAAAAAACGAGAGGATGGGATATTTACTTTGGGGAGAGATAAAAGAAGAGCAACAGAAGGAAAGAGAGAGGAAGGAAAAACAAAAACCCTCCTGGGATGGTGGGCTGAGCAGAGTGGTTTGTTGGAAGTTGAGAGTATCAGAGAGAAAGATTTTTGGGTCTTGCTGCTATCCATGTGGGGAATGTTAAGAGTTAGACAGATGGGCAGAATGGCTATTTAAGATCATTTGTGGTTTTAAAAGTATATTTTCATACTGTTGCCATTTTTTTAAAAGGACGTCTTTAAATAATTTGAATGTCTTTTAATCCCTTCTGGTTTCTCTATTGTGTTTCTTTAACAATACGTCTTAGCTGAGCCCGGACTAGCTGAGCCTGACTGTCCTGTGGGTTCCTCTGTATTTCCAGGAGACATCAGGCTGCCAAATGGGGGAAACGCCTGTGCTCATGTTGCTTACTTTCTCCCGGGAGCTCACATCTTTCAGGGAGTGCGAGGACCGATGATACTTACTCTGCACCTTGACATCCTAGGCTCCTGCATCAGACTTGTTGTTTCCTAGTGTTCTGGGAGTAAGTGCGAGTTAATGAATCAGAAGACGCCGGCAGAGTTAGGAAAACTTTTGGTGCATGTGGGAAAGAGAGCCTGTAAGAAATGCTGTGGAGGACGCTTGACTCAGTGTCTCTGACTTGAACTTGATTCCTCAGAGAGGCTGAAAGTTGGAGACTCCTCGGGATGCTACTGAAACTTCACTCAGAATATCCATCGCTCTGTGTTGAAAGAAGAGAGGCCATGGTCAAAATAATTAAAAATGTTAGTGATTGTGCTTTCCCCAGTAGCAGAAATGGTAGCAGCAGTCTTGTTCTGTTGTCACTTCTCATGTGCTTAGGCATGGACACCACCTTCATTTTCTTCTGGGCGTCACCAAAATGCCTGAGAACTCAACATAGCCAAAGCCAAATGCCAGCTTTACTCTCATGAGATTTCCCCCCAGACTCACCTTGGCATTGTTCCCCCAGTTTGGAACTTAGAAATAATCTTTTATTCTCATCTTTGCTCTTGTCCAATCTTTCATGATAGATAGTTCTTTCCTTTCTAATGTTTTTCAGACCCTGATTGCTGCCAATGATAATATTTTACTCAAGTTGCTTCTTCAAATGGGAAGGCCTCCCCGCTTCTCTCTATCCCATCCTTGTAAGAACAAAAGTGAGCCTCCCGCCTTAGAGCAGTGTCTGCTCTAATGCCCAGGCCTTTCCCTTCTCCACATGTGCTTAGTGACTCCTTTTTGCTGTGGGAACGATCGTGGGGTGTATTAAAATGCATTATTTCATGTGTATCTGTCCTAATGCTTATTGGGTCTGTAAGCTATAAAAATTACCCTGCTTGCTTTATTTCCTTAATTACTGTGTGATCCTCGAGTATCCCTTTGAATACATACAAAGCGCGGGATGTGTAATAAATTCTCATTACCTGTTGAATTTTCTTAGAGAAACAAAGTTTTGCTTGTATCATTCAGGGTAAGAGATGCAGTTCACTGGACCAGGGGGGAACAACACAGTCTCACTCGAACGTTTCCTCAGAAGGCCCCGCTGAGGCAGTGGCGAGTGTCCAGGTAGCTGAGGTGTAGCCTGAAGCAGCTGTATCATGTATGTGTGACGTCTCCGGTTTAATCCTAAACATTGGGGGATTGTTCTCATCTCTATGTTTTCAGTATTTGTTTTAATATAAAAACGATGTTTTAAATTACGTATAGTAGCTGAACAACTTCTTTTCTGACTATCTCCCAAATCTTGCTATGACATCGATGGTTCAGGAAAATTTGTCTGATTAATGGTATTTCTCATCCTTTGAAAGATAACTTAGTTTGAGATTTTAGAAATTTGTTGATAATGAGACCAGCAGTATGCAGAAAATGAATGATATATTAATAACTTTAAAACAACAGTGGGGAATCCTCACTTAAGTAAATATTTATATAGTTTTAGTTACTGATATTGTAAATATAGTAACAGATTTAAAATTTGAAACCTTTGGGTCATAATAATTCATGTTTATTTAATTGCAATTTCAGTATATATCTCTAAAATATAAGATCTAATTTCAAAAAGTGTTCTATAAGAGATTGGTTTTACTTCTAAATAGATCTATATGAACTTAATGTTTGAAAGCAATGCTTCTTAATCATTAAAAATCATGAAAACTTGTATTAGGTTAGAAGTAGTATTAAAATATTAATATCAATACTGATTTGTTCAAATGACACATACATATGGTCAAATGATTTAATTGTATGCATAAAATATTACACATTGGCATTGTAATTATATATAACATTAACATAAATAATTGAATAAAATTATTTAAGTAAATATATTAATATGCAAAATTAATTATAAAAATTAATTATTGATATTATGTTTCTAATCTCATCTATTCTTTTTCTATTTGTAAATATGTTTGCAATTATTTTGGTTATGGCACAATTGCAAACAAAATGAAATATTACTTACATATTAAATATATTAAAATGAACACAACAAAATGCAACATTAAAAATATAACCAACATAACCCACTTGAGAATAGCATATTAATGACCTGTATTTTTCAAAAATGTATTATAATTATGTAAATGTGATACTCATGTTTATTGTAGATCCTCTGGCATGCTGGTAGTCTAAAAATTTTCTTTTTGCTCCTAACAAGTTAATTACCCTGATGTCTTTTCTTAAATTCCATTTAGTACACTGTTTCTGTCAAACATTTCTCCCCTACTTATACATTTAAAGATATGTGGAAAATTTATTAGACTTTCAATTTTTTTTGGCTATAAAAATTAGGTTAAAAAATGTTTAATTGTAGGTGGTTCCAATTTTCCAGAGCTCTACAGTTGTTATTTGCATATTTTTGGATGGGGCAACTGGTTCTGAGAAGGTATAAGTAAGCCTCATAATTTTAATTTCAGAAAAGTAAACAAGGCCAGCCTTGATGCTGTCTTCAGACCCCTAATCCTGCTCTTCATACCAAGTGCTTTCAGAACATAGCCTGTTAAAGTGACTTTAATTCACTGGGACTATGAGTTTTCTCAGAAATATTTGCTGCACATGATCAATGCTTAAGGCTATATTTAACCACACTGGTAGCATTTCAGTCAAAATGGTCACAATGATGAGATTTGGGTGGGATGAGGAGAAGGAAGTATGGCATCAAGGCAGTTATCTTTATAATCCAACTATGGAGAGAATTAACTACTCTATTTACAATTTCATGTGCATTATTTTGTTTGTTTATAAATTGCCTCCTTTGAATAAGAATTTGTGGTAGCTAGAATTTTCC
>PVJC01054699.1:0-10420 GCA_004026665.1 Murina feae | reverse complement strand
AAAAAAAAAAAAAAAGAAGAAAGAAATGTCATATCCTATGAAAGACACATCTTGAAAATGCCTAAAAGAAAAGTTGTCATTTTTTCATGGTGAAGGGACTCAAGTTCGTGTTGATGAAAACGCGTTGGTGGCTGCAGTGACTGGCAGTGGCTGCAACAGCAGGGTGATGGGGCTGGTGTCTTCCCCTGATCAGCCTGGTTGCCTCCCACAAAGGGAGGCCAGACTGCAGCTTAGGCCTGCTCCCCAAGGCAGGGAGCAGGCCTAAGCTGTCAGCAGGACATCCCCTGAGGGCTTCCAGTATGTGAGAGGGGGCAGGTTGGGCTGAGGGACCCTCCCCCCAGTGCATGAATTTCGTGCACCAGACCCCTAGTGTGTGTGTGTGTGTGTGTGTGTGTGTGTGTGTGTGTGTGTGTGTGTGTAAAAGCCCAGCGACCAAATAGTGGAATGACCAGAACAACCAGTCAACCAGTTGCTATGAAGTGCATTGACCACCAGAGGGAAGACACTCAATGCAGAAGCTGCTCCATAGTGGTCAGTGCACTTCCACAGTGGGAGCACTGCTCAGCTGACTGGGATGAGCTTCTGCTCCCACAGTGGGAGCAGCCAGTAGCAGGCTCCGGGTGAGGCCGAATCTCTGCACCTATCAGATACCTGAGACAATCCAGACTCTGGCCTGACCCCACTAGCTGATGTAGGCCCTCTAAGGCATGTTCTAGAAAGAATGCAGAGAACTGGCATAGGCAGATGGCAAGAGGGGACATGACTATGGACCCCCTGGGGAGGCTGTCCTGATGGCTGAAGATCCTGGAGCACAGCTGCCCTGAACATTCCCAGTGGTGTCACCAACCTGACATCACACATCAAGGACATTCACCAAGTGACTTTGGGATGCAAAGCTCTCTGCCAGGTTCCTCCAGAACACAGAACACGCCTTTATGCAAGACATTACCCCAAAATATTAGCTCAAACTAATTTTCTCATTCAGCAGCCTCTCAGAGGGCGGGTCCACAGCCACTCGACTGACCGGGATGAGCAACACTCCCACAGCAGGCTGATCCCCACATGCCATGCTCCCATCCGTGTACAAATCCATGCACTGGGCCTCTAGTAAATAATAATACAAGAATAAAGTCTGTGTTTCATGTACTCACAACTATAAACCTGCTTTTGCCCCACCCAGTATAATTATAGGCAAAATACGGTAAAAACTTTAATGGTCTGGGTCTTTAAAGGAGAGATGGCTTTTTTCTTGCACTTTTAAAGAAATAATTTTGAGCCAAACTAATAATTATTTGCCAGTTGTTGGCTTTCTGCTTTTTATATCCTTGGTATAAATGCCCATGTGGTAAACGCTATGCACTTACTAAGATAACCAAAATATTAGGCTACCTCTTGACCAAAATCAAGCCCCTTGAACAATATATTTGTGGCCATGGCTTACACTTTAAATTTAGAGCAAGGCTTCCAACCCTGGGGTCCTGAAGGGGTTCTTCAATAGATCACAGGGAAGTCTGTGAAGTTGAATGGAAAGTGTTTATATCTTCAGAGTCACTAACCTCTAACTAAAATCTAGCATTTCCTTCAACAAACTACAGAATTATTAGCAGTTTCTATGACATTGTCACCAATAGAAATCACAGATATTTTCACATCACATTATAACTGCAAATATCTGAATGTGTCATTTATGCCTACTTCAAAATGATACTTGTTATCAAACCTCTTATTAACTCTTGGTATTTAATTCATTAGTTAAAATGCATTAATTTCATGTATTACTAGACCATAAATTTGGTGCTTTTTTAATATTTTTATCAATTCTTTATCTCAATATAATTGGTTTTCTTTGTAATCCTATGTGTTTTGTTTTATGGCATTCTGAGACAGGGTCCATTTACCTGATTGCTAAGGGTTCATGGAACAGAAAAAGCTTAAAAATGCCTGGATCAGGTATCATCACCCTCTTCTTGAATTTTAAGAACTGTTTTGCTATTGGCTTAGCAGTTATTCATCAATGCTCTGTCCTTCTGGGTTTATTCTACATTTCAATTTTTGGTTTACACAGTGTTTGAAAGGTTGAATTTATAAAAGGAGATCATTAGTGTTAAACAGAACAAAATTTTAATTACTTTAATTTTTAAAATACATCTCTCACATATACTTTGGGCATCCTATCCAGTAAATGAACCTGGTCCCAAATTTCTCTCCAGCAGAAATGGAATGTCCAGACAGAATGCATGAACTTATCAGATCTTGGATCTGGAACGTATTTTATGAGTTTCAGGGGTTTCTACCCTGGAAATGAACTTCTTCCTGCATTGTGGAGAAGTATAATCTCCTTTTTATTTCTTACCTTAAACTCTCTGAACACAATTTAACCTCAATGAACTCAGTTCTGGAGGATCAGATGCTAGCTCTTTGAAGAGTCTATGTTTGTTCCGTATACAAAGTAAGTTAATTCATATCACATAAACACTTTCTAAAAGGTCCATGTTAAAACTTCCTAGTCAAGTCTTACAAATTTGCATTATTGCTTTAGACTGTTTGCTCTTAAATTAAATTTTAGGTTATTTATTTCAAGGAAATAAACATCAAAAAATGACTTTTGGCCACTTAACTCAGAAGGCCAATTTGTATTGCTCTACTCATAATGTTACCTAGTATTCTGGTAAAGATTAATAAAAATTAGACATAACAGACTATTTCAAAGAGAGGGCTATTATGCTCTTTTATTTTACATGAATTTGGGAAACAAATTTTAGGATGACACACTCAGAAAGAATTTTGTATGAGTGGGGTGTTTTAAATTTATGGATTTCTTTAAATCCTCCCATTATAAAGAGCCTCTGGGTATAAGTACACATTGAAGAAAGAAAAACAAGAAACTGACCATGAACAGCAGGCACATAGGAAGTCATGGTCCAACCATGACCTTTTCAGCCAGAGCCTTGGTCTGCAGACTGCTAATTCCCATGGAATTCCAAATAAGAAGTTAATCATTTCTATGTATGTTGGTTTGCCCCTGTAGCCAACTGAAAACATGTTTTTTAAGGAATGATTAGGGAAATGGGGGTTCCCCAACAAAACTCATCTCTGTGTGTGGGGGGGGTTTTTTTTCATGTGATAAGTCACATGAATCTTAACAAAGGGAAACAGTGCTATTTCAAGTACTTAACAATTTAAAATAAATGAGAATGGTTTCAGCCTCAAGCAAATTTTACAGAAGACATGTTCTTAGAACAGTTGCTCCAGCGAGACTCATTTCTATCACTCACACAGTTGCATATCTATAATTATATAACAATTGCTTTTTCAAAGAACCATACTTGCCTTGACTTAAATGTTTTTTGATCTCACATACCTTCATAAGAGATCCGGTATGAACATTTGAGACAAGTCAGATGATACTAGCTTTGATATCTTCTTCATGTTTTCAAACACATGTACACAATAAAAACTAGTTAATTTCTATTTTAAAACCCTACAGAACCTACTGGGAGAGATTATAAGCTTGTTTGCAATGGCTTAGAGTTTCATCTAAACACAAAAAAATAGGGTTCGCCTTGAAATTGCCTAGGCCTGGGTGAAGGTGTGTCTCACGGGATTAAGTAAGATTGTGATATCCGATATGCTGATGACACACAGCAGTGATGGGAGGCGCAGAATGAGTGCAGCGTCAGGGGTGCAGTAATTCATGCACACATAATTGATCTGGAATGTGGCTGCGGTTATTACCAGGGAATGCTCCAAGAGTAAGTAATTTCCACAATGATCTTACAGCTTATAGATGAGTTCACATTTTAAGGAGGTGGAGGACAGAGAGAAGATGTAGCTTCTTTTTTTCAAAATAAGAAGTTAATTATGCAGAAGAAAACTGGGATGAATGGCAGACTTTTGAAAGAGAAAAAGACAAATTGTTTCCATGAGACTATTGCAGCACTAAAAATAATCCTATCTAATAAGAGTAATATGCAAATTGACCATCACAAAATGGCTGCCTCCATGTGGTCAAAGATGGCCGCCACAGATGGTCAGCAAGGGAGGGAAGTTGAGGGGGGACCCAGGCCTGCAGGGGAGGGCAGTTGGGGGGGACCCAGGCCTGCAGAGGAGGACAGTTGGGGGGACCCAGTCCTGCAGGAGAGGATAGTTGGGGGTACCCAGGCTTGCAGGGGAGGACAGTTAAGGGGGACCATCCTGACAGGAAGGGCAGTTAGGGGCAATCAGGCTGGCACAGGAGCAGTTAGGCGTTCATCAGGCTGGCAGGGGAGTGGTTAGGGGCAATCTGCAGGCAAGAGGTTGGAAGCCAGCAGTCCTGGATTGTAAAAGGAATGTCTGACTTCCTGTTTAGGCCCAATCCCACCAGATCAGGCCTAAACGGGCAGTCAGACATCCTTAAAGGGGTCCCAGATTTGAAAGGGTGCAGGTTGGGCTGAGAGACACCACCCCTACCCCCCACTCCCACTCCGTGCATGAATTTCGTGCACCGGGCCTCTAGTCTTATTAATAAAAGCTCATGCTCAGAAGCTGAAAGATTCTTTACACATGGGTTTGGAACATCCAACTACACCAGTGGTTGAGAACCACTGCCGAGACCCTTTAATACAGTTCCTCATGTTGTGGTGACGCCCAAGCATAAAATTATTTTCACTGCTACTTCATAACTGTAATTTTGCTACTGTTGTGAATCATAATGTAAATATCTGATATGCAGGATATATTTAGGCGACCCCTGTGACCCAAAGGGGTCACGACTCACAGGTTGAGAACCGCTGAACTGCACGTAGTCTGACATAGAGAACCAAAGATAAGATGCCACTTAATGTCCCTCTGAAAGCTATCATCCAACTTCGTGATCACTTCCTTCCAGGTCTACGGCATCACCATTTAATTCACATATTAAATCAAGGATGAAGTTTTTGTTTTCCCATACCATGAAGATCCTAACTATATAAGCAAGGCTAATTTTGAAATATTTCCTAATAAAAATTAAACGAGTTATTTTGACAGAAGTATAACATTTCAGATGATGATATCAGACCAGATATAATGTAGGAAGCCTACGTAAGATGTGGCATTGCAATTTGGTCCAAATGCAAAGAAAATCAAAAAGGACATTTCAAAACAATGAATCCAAGAAGACACTGCTGTTAGGAAAAAAATGGATTGGCAAAACAATAGAAAGAGCTTTACTATTTTATCCTCCCCAGGCACTTTTAAGTAATCTCACGGTGAGTCAGTTGCAAACACTCTAAAAGCACAAGCTATGAAAAGAGGTCAATCAGAATTAAAATGCCAACATTGCAACTTTTTCAGTGTGACTGAGCAAGTTACTTAACTTTTCCAAGTCTCATTTTTGCTATATAATAGAACTAGTCATACCTGCCTCATGGGGATATGTGAGATTTAAATAAGCAAGTGTCTATGAAACACTTAGCAAATCACCTAGCACTCAATAGCACTTAGGGAGACCTGTAATTATAATACTATAAATCATTTTACTACTATTTAATTTAAGGCAGCTTACAAATATACATGAAATACAAGAGGACAGAAATACACAAGTAACTCAATGAAAAGGGAAAGCAAGTGTAAGAAAATAATAAGAGGCCAGGAAAGAAGTAAGTACTCTTTCATTCATTCAATTAACAAATATTTACCAAATGCATACCATGTGCTTATCTCTGTGTAGTGGAACAGTGCAGTGAACAAGATACATGATCCTGTGTTCAGAGAACATATATTCCTGTAAATTTGGGAAAGATGAGGGTTCTATCAATTATCATCACTAATAAGATGTTACCAGTCACTTTCAAATTTTTGTTATATTATCTTCAAATCACAGATAGTTCAATATACATTCTTAGAATGAATTTTCTAACTTGGATAATCTAATCTAATAAAAGAGTAATATTGAAATTGATAGTTTCTACCGGACGCCTAAGCCACGTCCACTATCCAATCAGAGCGGCTGTATGCAAATTAACCCAGCCAAGATGGAGGCCCGCAGTCACGGAGCTAGAGTAAACAGCAGGCTTCCGTTGCACTAGCAGTAAACTATCTGCCAGCCGGCTGGGCTTCTCCAGGCTCAGGCAACATATTTGCAACATTGTTTCAATTATAGAAGCCTCGGAGCTGAAGCAAACAGCAGGCTTCTGTTGCACCAGCGATGGAGGAAACTGTAGGCCGGCTGGGCCTCTAACTAAGGCAACATTCTTTCAATTATAGAAGCCACGCAGCTGAAGCCAACAGGAGGCTTCGTTACCTGCCTAGGCCTCAGCTTAAAGGAACAGTGTATCAATTATAGAAGATAAATAAACCCCAGAAACCTGCTTCCAGCCAGCCTTGCTGGGACATTGGGTCAATGGGAGCTGTGGGCAGCCTGAAAACCTGAAAACAGCCCTCATGTCCTCACCCACGCTGGCCACACCCCAATGGGGTGAGAGACCCCACTGGGAGGCTTGGCCAGCCTGCAAACAGCCATCAGCCCCTCACCCAGGCTGGTCAGGTACCCCAGTAGGGACCCAAAAACCTGAAGGGGCTGTAGGCAGCCTGAAAGCCTGAAAACAGCCCTCAGGTCCTCACCCAAGCTGGCCACACCCCAACGGGGTGAGGGTCCACACTGGGGGGCTTGGCCAGCCTGCAAACGGCCATCAGCCCCTCACCTAGGCTGACCAGGCATGCCAGCAGGTGAACATCCCCAAAGGGGTCCCAGACTGTGAGAGGGCACAGGTCGGGCTGAGGGACCTCCTGAGTGCACAAATTTTTGTGTATGGGGCCCCTAGTTTATAATAATCTGCAACCTTGTGAAAAATGTAGTTTGTGGTGAATCCTCTACCAGCATAATAGGACGATACGTGTGAACACACACACACACACACCCCTCATTGGAGTGAGTGTAGAGTGCTCTGTGCTGTCTGTCTCAGCATACACACAGCCCCAGGGATGGAGCTAGAGGGTCAGGGCTGGACATCTGCATACTTCCGTCCTGCATCTGTGAGCAGCATCCCGGTGACCCTCTACAGCTGTCCTCTCTAAAGAGTGGTAGAGCACAACACAGGGATGCTCAAAGTGATTACTGGGATGGAAGAAGACAATTTCAGACATTCTACTTATCCTATATAATAAAGAGCTAATATGCTAATTAGACTGGACAGTGGACAACCTGCTGGAACGACCAGTGGGGAGGGGCGGGGCCAGCAAACCTGTGCTGCCACATCAGCCATGGCTGTCCCGGCACAACCTCCTTCCGCAGAGGCAGTGGGAGAGGTGGCAGCCCGGGGGGGGGGGGGGGGGGGGGGGGGGGGGGGGGGGGGGGGGGGGGGGGGGGGGGGCCCGGTCCCCTGAGGGCTCCCAGACTGGGAGAGGGTGCAGGCCATGCTGAGGGACCCCGAAGTGCACAAATTTTCATGCACTGGGCTTCTAGTATTTTATAATAGTAAAAAAGGTAAATTATGCTTTCTTAATATTTAATGCATGGGTTGGCATCAGTACCCTGACTTGGCCTATATGCCACCTGCTCCTTAGTAATTGGGATAACCTGACAGAGAAGCAGAAACTTCCTAACACCATGGGGGCTTAACAGTGACACCTGTTCTCTTGCATTCATGGGCAGCATAGTAGAAAATTCTACAGTTTACAAGTACCAGACTGAATGGTTTTAGAGGTAGTATTATCTGATTTTAACTGAGCTAAGTATTAAAATGGACAAATGCATTACAAAGTTTGGCAAAAAAAAAATACACATTGAAGATAATGCAAGTAAAGAAAGTACAAGTGAATAATTTAAAAGTGGGGGCAGAGTTAATACTTCTCCACACCCCAAATACAAGTTCTTTGGAGTTAGTGTAAAGAACAATAGCAATCTAATCAAATCTGACAGAAGAATGACCAACCAAGTTAGACCTTATCAGATTGTACCCACTATACCAAACAATGACCTTGCCCTAAGTGTGAAGAATGAGCCCAGAGATATTATTTAAGAAATGGTTTCAGTCATCGTGACCAGCAAGGCATTTAAACATCAGTATCAATGGCATGAAATTCAAACTGTGATTTTTAAAGTCATGTAGTAGTCAGGGCTGGACAAAATTTCTCTGAAACTTAATGGGAGATGTTTTGAAGTGATTTTTGAGGTTTCTTGCATAATAATGAGAGACTAAAAGTGTTTGTCTGGCACAAATAAAAATTCCGGGCTAAGATTACAAAAATATTATCACACTTTAAACTCATACACTGCTCCACTCAGAGCTATGGCAACAAGGAAGTGAAATCCAGAGTGCTGAGAGGCCACTGACACGCTTACTTCTCTAACAAATAGCACTTTTCTATAGCAGAATGTTCCTCAAGCTTTGACGTGAGAAAGAATCTTTGGTACCAGAGGTTCCTGTTATCCCTTAACCAAGGAATTGTAAAAAATTTTCCGACTTAAAAAAAAAAAAAGAATTACACATTTTTCTTTTACTGAACACAAGTGTTCCAAATTTGCCAATATTTTCTGTGATGACTAGTAGTTCTCAATTGCAGGCAAATCAATGTCAGATCTATAAATTCAAATTTCAGCCATCCCTTCAAAATAAAGGTGGCAGTTTAATAATAACTGAAAAATGATATTGCTTTTAGAGGGTAATTTAGGCTATGAATTCTAAGCACTTGAAAACAGAAGTTTAGAAACATCTGACTTGTGGGAAGAAAAATGTATGTCATTATAAAATTTAGAGCTGTGCACTCAAACCTGAAAAAAGAAATTTCTAACCTGTTTTGAAATTTTCAAAGTAAGAAATTTTAGAGTTTTTTTAATTTTTTAATATAAAAATTTGGCACATTCTGATTAACTTGAAAACTAAAAAAACTAAATGACATCAGAGAATACAAAAATTTACCAGCCAATTTTCAATAAATATGTTGCATGATTGATGAACAGAATTTAAAAATGAGTATCACAGGTGTAAAAGCCCAGCTATGGGTACGTGTCTTTCATTTGAATCTTTGTATATTGAAAGTTTGCGGGGGGAGGGAAGGGAGTTTTAGCTACAAATCTGTTATAACCAAAAATCAAGATAAATGGAACTTTGAGACAGATCCTTAAATAAGTACTACATAATACATTTAAGCCATATTTTCAAAATAATGGGGCATGGTTGATCACACTGCTATTAAAAATATAATTAATTATAGCAAAGAATTTAAACATATTAATATTCTAGTGACGACAAAAGAATATATACAATAATGAATAAAACAAAGTTCTAATATTTACAAAATATCATTTGTTTCTTCTTGAGAGCATCCTAAAATGTTTACCTTTCATTCCTACTTATGTTTTACAATGCACAGAATGTGTGTATATAAAAATATAGACAAGTATGCAATTTATAAATAAATAAATGTTAGAGCTAGGTGTGCAAGCATTTACTACAAAGGATTACAAGTTTTAAAAAAATATGAAAGGTGGATAACTCCACTCCAGATGAGTATTTTTTTAAATGTGGTCCATGGCCCTGGCTGGTTTGGCTCAGTGGATAGAGTGTCGGCCTGTGTACTGAAAGGTCCCAGGCTCGATTCCAGTCAAGGGCATGTACCTTGGTTGCGGGCACATCTTCAATGGGGCATGTACAAGAGGCAGCTGATCGATGTTTCTCTCTCATCAAGGTTTCTAACTCTTTATCCCTCTCCCTTCCTCTGTGTAAAAAAAATCAATAAAATATATTTTAAAATAAAATAAAATGTGGTCCATGGCCCAGCTGGTGTGGCTCAGTGGTTGAGTGCTGACCCATGAACCAAGAGTTTACTGGTTTGATTCTCAGTCAGGGCACATGCTCAAGTTGCAGGCTCGATCCCCAGTGGAGGATGTGCAGGAGGCAGCTGCTTGATGTTTCTCTCTCATCAACGTTTCTATGTCTCTATCCCTCTCCCTTCCTCTCTCTCTAAAATCAATAAAAAATATATTTTTTAAATGTGCTCCATGAACTACCTGCCTCTGGGTCACCTAAGGTGCTTGTTAAAATGAGAATTCATCCAGAACTACCGATTCAGAATCTCTGGAGGTGCAGCCCAGGGTTTTGCATTTTTTTTTTTAATTTTTTAAAAATTATTATTACATTAAATTATTATTACAAGGATTAGTACATATATCTCTTTTTCCCCCTGCCCTTCCCCCCGCCTCCCCTACTCCCCAGTGTTTTGTGTCCATTGGTTATGCTTAAATGCATACACAAAAGTCCGATGTCTGATCTGTTACCCCGCCCCCGCCCCAACGTCTCTGTCCTTATTGCTGTAATTTGACAGTCTGTTTGATGTTGCTCTGCCTCTGAATCTATTTTTGTTCACCAGTTTATAATGGTTATTATTATCCATAGATGAGTGAGGACATGTGGTATTTTTCTTTCATTGACTGGCTTATTTCACTTAGCATTATGTTCTC
>PVJC01054698.1:0-10419 GCA_004026665.1 Murina feae | reverse complement strand
CAGTGATGACACACACACACACACACACACACACACACACACACACACACACAGAAGGCACCTGGCAGACTGGGGCCATCATAGGACATCCACTGAGGGGTCCCAGACTGTGAGAGGGCACAGGTCGGGCTGAGGGACTCCCTCCACGCCGAGTGCACAAATTTTTGTGCACCGGGCCCCTAGTCTAATCTAATAAAAGAGTAATATGCAAATTACTCCCTTACATCCACAAGCCACGCCCATCAACCAATCAGGAGCAAATATGCAAATTAACTCAACTAAGATGATGGCAGCCACAGAGCTGGAGTTGCCCTGAGCAATGGAGGAAGCCAGGGCCCTGCAGGACCTGAGCTCTACTCAAGACTACAAAGTTTCAATTATAGAAGATAAACCCCAGATACCTGCTGGGTTGGGACCTTGGGTTGCCAGGGGCAACCCAGGCTTCAAGCAGGGGACCAAGGCAACATAGTTTCAATTATAGAAGTTAAATAAATCCCATATAAAATCTACTTCCAGCCAGGCACCCCAGTAGGGACCCGAACCCTGAAGGAGCTGTGGGCAGCCTGAAATGGCCATCAGATCCCTCACCCACACTGGCCAGGCACGCCAGCAGGTGGACATCCCCTGAGGGGTCCCAGACTGCTAGAGGGCACAGGCTGGGCTGAGGGACCCGCCCCCGCCCCAGTGGACAAATTTTTGTGCACTGGGCCTCTAGTCTTGTAATATTATGCTGAGGATATATTAAAATAAATGATCTTTGCCAACGCAGAGCTTGGAAGGAAAAAAAATCCAAAAAAGGAAATTAAAATATGTAACAAATTGCAAGTTGTGATACCCTTTATAATAGAAACAAACTGTGTACAGTGACAGAAAGTAATGAGAGAATTTGCTTGAACAGAGTGGTCAGAAAAGGCCTGAGCTGGTGTAACTGAAGCACAGACTTAAAAGATGAGAAGTCATTAGTTGTATCTACAACAGAGGGAACATCAGTCTAGATAGAGAATGCAGAATGTATGAAAACCACGACACAAAAGACGCAGAGATGCTTGAGGAACTGAAAGGAGGCAGTAAAGCAGGAGTTAACTTTTGGGCAAGGGGCATCTAAGTGGAGATACCAAGTAGGTAGTTGGATATACCAAAGGCTGAAGAAATTCATTTGGTATCATCATATAGATGATATTTAAAGCCTAGGGAAATAATATGAGGAAAGATGAGGACTCAGGACTAAGCCATAGACATCTTTGTCCTTAGCTCAGGTTGAAAAGGAGTGACAGAGGAGACTGAAAAGTAGTAGTCAGTGAAGTAGGAGAAAAAGCCAGGAGAGCATGGAGTCCTGGGAGTGAAGAGAGGCGAGGATGCCAAGGAAAGAGAGTTGTGTATCATACACACACTTTTGAGAGTCTGAGATAAGTACAAAGTGATGCTTAGATTTGATAATATGAAGGTCAAGAGGAGTTTTAATGAAATGGCAGAAGCCAAAGATAGATTGAAATGGGCTTAGTAAAGAATGGGAGATGAGAAAGGGAAAGGTATAGACACAACAATTTGACTAGGAAAAGGAGTAGAAGAGTGTGTTGGGGGAATGCATAGCTAAAGAAGTGGGTTAAAAGATAAAAGCACATTTGGATGTGGATAGAAATAATCCAGTAGAGAGGATGAGAAAGAGGATAACCAAAGGAACAAATTCTATGAAAAGGGAAGCAGAGACAAATCTTTAAAAGATTGAGGAACTTCTCCTTGGTTATAACAAAGAGAGGATGGTAGGCTGTAGATTGGGGATTTGGTGAAGGAAGATGAAAGGGCTACTACCTAATAGCTTAAATTTTTTCTGTAAAGTGAAAGACAAGGTCATCTACTGAGAGTGAGGTACAGAGGCCTAGGAAGGCTTGAGGAGAGAGGAGAGGGCATAAAATAGTCATGTGTGTGTGAGGGGGGGGGACACAACATGTTAGAAAATTATAGTAGGATGGCTGGGCCGTGCTGGAAGCCTATTTGAGGTATGGGATCACAAGGTATAAGTAAGTATCCTCACGGCCATGTCTTCACTACAGTATAGATTCTGCAGCCCTCCTAGGTCACCAGTATTCCAACAGAAGTCAAGGAGGAACCCTCAAATAAGGCAGAAGAGTGAGCAGAGCTTTTCAGCCAGGACTCTGAAAGGTCACAGCTGCCATCCTCTCCAACCCCTCAGACAGGCTTTATGAGTGAGGCTTGTATATTCTCATCTCTTAGTTTTCCCCAGACCTTGTGAACTTTACATTTTATCAGGTTGGAAACCAAAAACCATCATGAACAAGAAAAATAAAACTCTAAAAATATCATCTATTTATAACATTTCTCCTTTTGCAAATTATACTATCCACTCCCTTCCATGTGACCTTTGCCTATCTAATATGCAGTTTCCTATTTGTCCAAACAATTGGAACAAGAGCAGAAAAAACATAGCTACAGCCAAAGGCAGGGAAAGTAATTATTTTATTAAATAAATGTCTATATTAGAAATAAAGTATTGGTATCAGACTTCTAATTTCTTTCATCTACAGCTGTCAACCTTAGAGGTTAATGATAAATGTGTCTGAAGGAGGTCAGTAGAGTGTAGGAAGAAGAACCCTCCTGAGGCAAACATGGATTCAAATCCCAGCTCCAACATGTGCAGATTACTTAACTATCCTGACCTTCAGATTCCTCAACTGTCAAATGAGGATAATACTCTATACTTGAAGATGGTAGTGTAAGAATTAATGAAAAAATATAAGTAAATTTCCTGCAAATGATACTATTTATTCTTAGTTACACACTGAATTTATTGGTAGAGTTTGGTAGCAATCTGATGTTCTTTCAAACATGTTCAAAAAAAAAAATCCAAGCTGATAAATTATCAGGGGATATTTATATCTTCAAGAGAGAACTTGACATAGATTTCTCTGACATTTGAGAATCATAGGAACCCTAAATGTGACTTTAAAGTATGGTGAAATTAACATAAAATAGTTTTAATAAATTTCTCAAATGTGTGTATATTGTGCCATAAAACATTCAAGCACTTTCAAGTTTTGTTGATCAAGTGATGGTAAACAAAACTTTCATTACCCTCAGGTTAGTGCTCTGTAGAGCCTAAAACTTTCCTGTAGAAGAGCCAGGAAGCCCATTTCAACAACTTTTTAACATGTGGATCTTCTGTCCAGGGTCCAGATCTCCCAGGTTGACTTGATCACCCTGTTCAACTCAACTCACCTATGGGGCTTTAGTTCTTAACATGCTTTCACATGTGTTCTCTCACTGGACGCTCCTGATGATAAAAAGAGCTAACAGTTATCCTGTGTCAGGCTATGTGATAAGGTCTCACTTAAGACAGTGACCCAATAAGATAAGTGATACTATTATTCTCAGTTTGACAGGCAAGAAAACCAAAACTCACCAAAGTTAAATAACCAGCCCAAGATCAAACAGTGTTTGATAGAGCTCACATTTGATCCTATGCAGGCTGACATTTGCCCATTCTCTTGACTGCTCTATACGAAACCCATGTGGGGAATTTTCCCATATGAAAGATGAGAAACCAAGTTCAAGTTGAGTAAGTGACTTGCCTCTGTTCATATTATTGGTGGTTGGTGGGCCTGGCTGGGACTCTCTCCTTGATCTTCCAACTTCATGTCAAAGTACACTCTCCACAGCTCCATGAGCCCTCTGTTTAAACAGAAGTCTTTTCCTGTGGTTCTGAGCAGTGTGAGGGGTTCCAGAAAACGGGCTAAGTGAGGCCATGCCTGCTCATAGGCTGAGCCATGGCTTATGATGTGGCCCTTCTCTTAAAGGTTGCTTGTTTAGAGTGAGAGAAAGCCTAGGAAAACCTTTATTCAATACTGGGGAGGATGGGAAGTAGGGGGAACATATAATATGTGAAATGTTTGCAGTTATATCCTGACTTCTAGACTTAGCTTACAGTTCCTGAAATATCTTCTCCAACAACCTGGAAGTTTCTCCTTGTGTATCTTTAAGACTCAGTTCAAATACCTTCTCCTCTGTGGCATCTCTGCCAGTGTTTCCCTTCTCCCACATCGTGTGGTTCAAGCTGATCTCTCCCTCCCTCTGTGCTCCCATTACATCTCCGTTACAGCACAACTTGGAGATGGGGTGATTTTATGTTTTATCTACATGCCCGTCTCTCCATGGGACTGGGACTCTGCAGGAAAAGAGACTGTTTGAGTTGGAATGGTGCTTGTTGGCAGTAAGTGCCTGTAAGTGTTTGCGGAGTTACATAGACTTTACTGTGAGTCATCCAGTCCCTGCCTATTGATCTTATAAAATGGGCTGGTCCTCACTGTAAATGGCTATTTCCTGAAACCCAGTGTTTGGGTTGAGCTAAAGGAATCTTTATTCATGCCTGTAAACTTGGAGCTGAGCCCACACAGCTTGAGCCCACCCTAGGGATTTCTGAGCCAAATGCTCATGGATTGTGGCATCTATAACCAGCCAAAATTTTGTATGCTTTTTTGGGGGGGAGGGGTAAGGGGATGATTCATGACAATGAGGCTTATTGTTCTCTCATGTCCACCAAGTGAACAATGTTTTTCGTGATGCTCAGCTCTCAGTGATACGAGGGTTATTTAGTCAAAATGTGTTTGACCAGCAGGTATATTAAAGTCTATTTTTTCCATGTGGTAAACAATATTTGAAAGGGACTACAACACTTACCAATGGACACATCGTATCTTCTTGGGCTCAGCAATGTCTCTAAGCCACTCCTACTGCCACAGCTCCCTCAGACAAGACCGAGCTACGAAAGCTTCCTTACTCCTTAGTACTCAGTCCCAGATTCCTGGGGCCCACTACTAGCTGACTGAGGGCTAATTCACTCCAGAATACTATCTGCAAAGGAGAATTGCTTACAGTCCATATGTGATGTCATATGAAACCTTTAAGCAATTTACCCTGGCTATTTCAAAAGTGTAGAAAAAATGTTATTTTAGAGATCATAGTTAAAATTGTCCAGTGATTTATCAATATAGTGGTCCCTTTTATAAACCAGTCCTGTACATTAGTCATATGTGTGGCTTGTTTGATCCCAGTGAATGGCTCCATGTAATCCCTTACTCCCACCACTCTCTGTCTTCCACTCAACCCCTGGCCAATCAGCAGGTCATTCCACAAGAGCTCTTTCAAAAACAGCTCTTAAATCCATCTCTTCTCTCTAGTCATACTGGACTTCTTTCTATTCTTCTAGTTGGAGAACCTTTTAACAGGTTAAGAGCATGAATTCTGTTATCAGCTGTGTAACCTCACCCAAATGATGATTTCTCTGATTTTTCAGTTTCCTCACCTATAAAGTAGGGATATTAGTACTATGCCTATCTTATAGGATTATTATGAAGATTAAATTATATCATTAATATAAAGCAATTGGAAACAGCACTTTGCATAAAGTGAGACACTGACAATTTTTCTACACTTTTGAAAATAGCCAGAGTAATTATCATCATCATTATTATTCCTTAACTTCATATTTTCTCACATTATATCTGGAATGTTGTTAGCCTCTAAGTCACTTAGTTAATTGTATAACTTTCAGGTTTCACTTTAAAAGTAAATTTCTAGAGGAAACATTTTCTGAAGCCCTCCCTCCCACAATGCAAAATCTGGGTTAAGGTGCTGATTATTGTGTGTGTTGTTCCCTTAGCAACCTGTACTTCCTTACGCCATCACCCATCACATCAAATCTAATAAAAGAGTAATATGCAAATTGACCCTCACTCCCTTATGCCCATAAGCCACACCCACCAACCAATCAGGAGTAAATATGCAAATTAACTCAACTAAGCCATGGAGCTGGAGTTGCCCCAGGCAATGGAGGAAGCCAGGGCCCTATGGGCTCTACTCAAGACTACAAAGTTTCAATTATAGAAGATAAACAAACCCCAGATACCTGTTGGGCTGGGATCTTAGGTTGCCAGGGGCAACCCAGGCTTTGAGCAGGGGACCAAGGCAACAAAGTTTCAATTATAGAAGTTGAATAAATCCCAGATACTTGCTTCCAGCCAGGCACCCCAATAAGGACCCAAACCCTGAAGGGGCTGTGGGCAGCCTGAAACAGCCCTCTGCCCCTCACCCAGGCTGGCCAGGCACCCTAGTAGGGACCCAAACCCTGAAGGGGCTGTGGGCAGCCTGAAACAGGAATAGATGCTAAGTCTGGGGGTGTGGATCTTGGGAACTTGTCTGCACTGCAAAGGGGCCCAACATGGACATTTTTTACCTGGTCAGGCAAAACTATTCTAAGAACAATGAAAAATGAAAAACTAAAGTTATCTCAAGGCAAGGAAGAAGGAAGAATATAGGTGTATGGTCTACCAAGTGAGAAAAGACACAAGGGAAAATTTCTGAGAGGTGGCAGCTGTGGTCCAGATGTTTTCCAGCAAGCAAATGAAAGAATTAGAAAAGCAAGTTACAAACTCCTCTGAGTGTATAGAAAACAGCCTGCCTTGCTTTGACTGAGGATGAAAAGACCTACAAATTATAAAGATGCCTAGAAAAGTTAGGCATAGCAGACACTGTTGTTTGCCCATCTGATACTTACCTCCTTCCTACTTCTAACAACAACATGATTTTGTTTGAGAATTTATTCTTCCTTACGAAGCCATTTTGCTTTATGGAAAGCTGGACCTCTCTTCCTATCTCCAGGGGATAGTTTAAGACTACGATGACAATCCCATTCCAAAAGCCTGTGATTGGTTTACAAAAGGACGAAATCTGCCAACCAGATAAGGAAGACTGAAGAAAGGCTTTTGGGTTCATTCCTAAGAAAGAACCATGGGGGAAAGTGGTCTTTTTTCTTATAGATAATGTCATGTCTGGATAGAATACCTGAATTAGCAGCCATTTGCTATAAGCCTGCTGATGAGGTCAATATATAAAGTGGGCAGAGGCTAGGAAATTGTAGAGAGACTGAGCTGGGGCCCTGCTGTACCACATCTGGGGAAGCCCTTCCTCTGGACTTAATTAAGCCTCTTTGATTTGGGACTTTCCTGTATCTGTAGCCCTAAGAATTCCAACCAACAGGGAAGACTTCCATCTCCAATGGGCTCTCCTTAGATCATGGTACTCTTGACCAATGCCGCATCTCCCTGGTCTAGAAATTTTGCAAACTAGGTCTGAAATCTTTGTCTCAGAGTGCTACTTATTTCTCCTAAAACCTAATTTGCTTTCTATCACATTTAGGGAGTGAGGATGGGAGGAAAGGTGAGTTAATGAAATTTTCCTCGGAAATCCCCAAAGTTCAGAGGAAAAAAAATCGACACTTACTTTTCCAAAAGTGCAGGCAGTGCTGAGGTGGCAACAGGTAGATTGCCTTTCCCACTGGGTGATTCTGACTGAATGGAGACAGATAATTGAGGATTAGAGAGGAAGGAAGAGACTGGAGCTGCTGGGTGTCTGATGATACTGGGGGTAGAGGGGCTGGTGCTCCTCTTCTTTCCCTTTCCTCACTCCTGACGCTCTCTAACCTTCACTTGATACCATGTGATGACTCTTTTCTGAGGCCTTCTCGGACCTCCTTTCTTAGGTGTTGTTTACCTCTGGGGCACATGCAACTTGCAACTGTTACTTTTCCTCTTTGAGTATTGTTGAGCAAGGGAGTTTCCATTTGAGGCTCTGTTCTGGAGGGGAGCCATCCATTTTTCTCTGTCCCATTTATTGACTTAGATTAAATACCAGTGGGCCTCCCACTAAACACAGACCCCAAGGTCCCTAGGATAGATTGATCCAAGCCCATCACTGCCCTGGAGTTAAAATTCTCAGGGGATGCCTGTCCTTACCAAAATCTCAAGCCATCATAAACTTCTTAAGATAAATATCCAAGGACTATCACATTGTTTTGTTGCAATGGATTTGATTTAAACAATGGTTCTCAACTCTGGCTGCACATCAAATCACCTGGGGGAGATTTTTGAAAGTACTGATCCAATCTAGAATCTTGGGGTGGGTCCCAGCATGGAATGTTTCACCCCACATCATTTGTATGTATAGCCCTAATTGCCGCTAGCCTAAAGGAATATATTGGAAACCACATTTATACACTTAGTATAGTATGGGAAACAGGTCCTTTAAATTTTCTCCACTCAAATTTTCTCACTTTTTAAAGGAGCTTAGGGAGGGCTAGTTAGTATGTTTCTTTAAGGCATACTAACTAGCCCTCCCTAAGCTCCTTTAAAAACATTTTTTAGGCTCTTTTGGTTTAGTGGATGATCTGGGAGTTTATGTTGATTTCAAAGATGATTAAAACGTTCAAGGCAGGAAGAGGTGAAAGAAGTTTATGAGTTATTGCCACCTCTTAGCATAATAGAGCTTGAATCTACTTCACCTATTGCTTACATATCAGATTGTTTCCTTATAGAGTACTGCTAGTCATGGACAGGGCATGGAGGAACAATTGGAGAAAGAATTAGAAGTGTTAGACAGGATTAAGCAGGTTCACAAAGACTAGGGAGCTGCAACATATTTTGTTATATAGAAACTATCTATGTTTAAAAAATTAAAATTGATTTTTTTCCTGATTATAAGTAATACATTCTTATTATAGAAATATAAGATGGCATCAAGGTCTCTCGAGGCTTTGAGTCTTTACCTGACCCAATTAGTCAAAAAAGTCTTTAGCACTATCCTCTACTAGAGATTGAGAGGTATAGAGTATCTACCTAAAACATAGTCATAAACCCAAACAGACAACCATAATGAGGAAACAAAGAAACAACCCCCAAATGAAAGAACTAGTGAATTCTTCATAAGAAGAGATAAATGAAGCAGAGATAAGAAATTGATCTGAAACAGAATTCAGAGTAATTATGTTTAAGATGCTCAACAGTATGAAAAAAGATATAGTAACTATGAAAAAAGAATAGTCTGAGATAAAGAATGACATAACACAAATAAAGAACACACTGGAAGGAATACATAGCAGATTAGGGGAAGCTGAGTATTGAATCAGTGAATTAGAAAACAGAGTTGAAAATATCACTTAAATTAGAGAATCAAAAAGAAAGAAAACAATTAAAAAACAGGAGGATATCTTAAGGGAGCTGTGGAACAATGTGAAACATAACAATTTTAGAATAGTAGGTGTGCCAGAAGAGACAGAAAGAGAGAAAGGTATAGAGAAGGTGTTTTGAAAAAATAATAGTAGAAAACTTACTTAACCTAGTAAAGGAAAAAGTCACACAAGTTCAGGAGGCACAGAGAACCCCAAACAAGAAGAACTCAAGCAGACCCATGCCCAGACATATCATAATTAAAATGCCAAAAATTAAAGCCAAAGAGAAAAACTTAAAGGCAGTAAGAGAAAAGAACACTGTTAACTACAAAGGAGTTCCCATAAGATCCACCTCAAAACAAAAGACACACATAGGATGAAAGTGTTAACTACCTGATTTCTCATCAGAAACTCTACAGGCCAGAAGGGAATGGCATGAATTACTCAAGGTAATGGAAAGCAAGGATCCGAAACCAAGATTACTATATCCAGCAAGGCTATCATTCAAAATAGATGGTCAAATAAAGAGCTTCCTAGACAAAAAAACAAACAAACAAACAAAACAAACAAACAAAAAACACTAAAAGAGCTCATCACCACCAAGCCAGCATTACAAGAAATGCTAAAGGGATTGCTGCAAGGGATTGCTGAGAAGAAACAGAGAAACCATTTTAATACAGAATTAAAATGGCTATAAATAACTATAAATCACTACCTCTCAATAATAACCCTAAATGTAAATGGATTAAATGTTCCAATCAAAAGGTGTAGGGTAGCTGAATGGACAAAAAGATGACCCAACTATATGTTTTCTATAAGAGACCCACCTCAAAACAAAAGACACACACAGGATGAAAGTGAAGGGATGGAAAAAACCCATGCAAATGGAAAAGAAAAAAAAGCTAGAGTAGCAATACTCATACCTAACAAAATAGACTTTAAAAGCATCATGCAAAGTGAAATAACCCAGTCAGAGAAAGATAAATATACTATGATCTCACTCATTTGTGGAATATAATTAACAACATAAACTTATGAACCAAAATAGAGCCAGAGGGGAAAAATATAGTAAAATATAATAGAAATAATCTTGTTATTTGCAGATTTTTAGTATTTCCTACAACTGTTGTGATTAGTACAGTTTTGGTAATATTATTATACTTAAAATCCTTTTATTCTTGAAATATTAATATTTATTGATATAATCTTAACTAATAAAAGCGTAATATTGAAATTAACCGTTTCTCCAAGATGGGGTAAGCCACTCCCACCAGCCAATCAGAGTGGCTGTATGCAAATTAGCCCAGCCAACATGGCGGCCGCCACTCACAGACCTGAGTAAACAGCAGCTTCCATTGCGGCAGGAGTGAAAGTGAAACTGCACCCGCTCTACTTAAACTGGC
>PVJC01054697.1:0-10426 GCA_004026665.1 Murina feae | reverse complement strand
GAGAAGTTCTGCCTTCCAAGATGAGGACTCTGTTTGGGTAAAGACCACCCAAGGACTGACTCCTACCCGAGGGGGACCACATACTATCATCCTGACCATCCCCACCGCCCTCAAGGTTGCAGGATTGTATACCTGGTTGTCAAAAACACCCCCAGCAGATTTGTTGCTCCACAAGGCTAAAAGAAGCTTGTGGAACAATGGGGGTGGGAGGATGAGGAGGAAGCTGGTCTTGCAAGGAATGTCAGGTCATAAAACCGAGCAAAGCCCTGCCCTGTGGGAGGGCAAGGGGCTTTGTTCTGGCACCAGCCAGCTCAGAACCATCCTGGGGGATGGTCTCTACCTCCAGGGCCTCGAAAGGGGGGTGGAGGTGGGGCAGAAGGTTATAAAGGTAAAGTCCATTTGTGCCATGACACGCTGATTTGGAAAACCTTTCCCAGTGCCCACTAGGGCTAGTGCTAATAATGGATTCCTTCCAATTCCTCCATGAGGCATGCCTGGCATTTCTATGCTCTTCTACAACACTAACCCGCTTTGTTCCTTCCTGTATAGGTGCTTTCAAGTTAAAGATGGTATTCCAAATTCAACCCCAGATAGAGATAACTGCCTTTTTCCATTGATCCCTAGACTGGCCCCTTCTAATGAGACCCTGACAGCTGCTCCCCCACAATGACATCTGTCATTAGGGAATAGCCAGAGAGATCATTGCCCCTGCTCCCAAAAGCAGTTCAGGTCTCCTAATTGGAGGGGAGACTGAAAGGAGTTAGCCTGACAAGCAGGCAAACAGGGTAGTGGTTCAGAGGAAAAGAAAAGCAGGTGGAATGTAGACAGGGACAGACACAGCAATTTGAGCAAGCCTAACCACAGAAAACAACCATTCAGAAATAACAATGTTTTTAGACTCAAGAGAGGGAGTTCTGTGAAACTAGGGAGGGGCTGCAACAATAAGTTGGACGCATAGGAAAAGAAAAGGTTCAGGTCTATTGCTGGGCAAGAACAATTGAGGTAACCAATCAGCTGGTGACAGGGGTAAATATGGAACAGGCTTGTAGCAAATACATCCTCTAAGACTACAAGGCTTCAGTGGAAACCCATTACTGTGCCTCATCCCCGTGCAGAGTCTGAACCTGCTTGCATTAAATGTTCTACACTTTTGATTAAATCTTCTGGTCCAAGATTTCATTCTTCGGCTTTATGGGACTTGATCCCAGGAAAGGGAAGGGACCTTGGCTCACTGTTCAGGTTTTCACTTGTACTCAGGAAATACCAACCCTAGACACTATCATAGCCTCCTTTTGGGTCCAGGCCTCATCATCCCTCTGACAGAGAGCAAGGATTTTGGCATTGAAGGAAAACAATCCCCTTTCCCTGTAAGAATTCAGTGCCAAAAATCCTTCAAAGGGGAATATGGACCCTGAGAGCCCAAAAGCAAGGATGATGGTCCAGTTAAGATATAGACACTCACTGGGCCAGAAAGCTCCAGATGCCTAGCAAGGGTCAAAACTGGGAAAACAAGAATCTCCCACCGGATAACCTATCCTCCCCTTTCATGTCACTAGTCAGGCAGTTTATCCCCCTGACCTTTTCCACTCTAAAGACAACATAAAGGCCTCAGTTGTATCTCAGTTCCAGAATAAGAAAAACAGCAAAACCAGACAAGTGATGCTGTGGTAGCTTCAGGACTAGCTTTTACCTCTAAAGTCATTCAACAGGACTGCTTTTGAGACTTCACTAACCAATCTCTTGGGGAAATCATGCAGCTGTAACCCTTTGCTTTAAACAAAAGAAATCTACACTGTTCCAGCAACTTTACAACAAACATTCTCTTTTGCGTAGACCATATTCCACTTCCTAAGACCACACTTCACTTCCTAAGACCATTATCTTCACACTAAGGACTCCTCCAGAGAATTCTCTACCCAGAAAAACCCGCCTAGAGTCCTTTAAAATTTCTGACTCCCTATACCAGGTGCTGGTGCCATTTTGGGGTTCAGCCCATCTGGTTTCCCAGGTGACCTAATAAATTTATAATGCCTTAACACTTTGGCCTGGTGCATTTCTCCTTTGACCATCCTATCAACTAGAACTTAACTTTAATGTTGAGAGGTATTGATAAAATGTAGAGGAGGAATGTTATTGTTTGCAAACGTCTGTCTATAAAAATGTTTTTCTAGAGTTATTTTACCTCTTTGTTCCAGTAGAACTTGCTTCAAGCTTACCTGGTCTATGTCTCACATAAAAACCTATCAGAGGGGAGACTGGTTTTTAGCACTTAAGTGAAGTGAAACACTGCATAGCCATTGAACACGTTTATCACATAGTTTGCTACTTGTCAGAATGATATTTCTCAATATAATAAAAGGGTAATATGAAAATTGACCCTAATAGCAGAATGACTGGAAATGACTAGTAACTATGACACACACTGACCACCAGGGAGCAGACGCTCAATGCAAGAGCTGCCCCTGGTGGTCAGTGCACTCCCACAGGGGAAGCTCTGCTCAGTCAAAAGCCAGGCTGTTGGCTGCCAGCACAGTGGTGGTGGTGGGAGCCTCTTCCACCTCTTCAGCAGTGCTAAGGATGTCCAACTGCATCTTAGGCCGGCTCCCCACTGGCAAGTGGATATCCCCCGAGGGCTCCCGGGCTGCCAGAGGGATGTCTAACTGCAAGCTTAGGCTCCCTGGGGAGGGGGCCTAAGCCAGCAGGTGGACATCCCCTGAAGGGTCCCAGACTGCGAGAGGGTACAGGCCGGGATGAGGGACCCCACTGAGTGCACTAATTTTTGTGCACTGGGCCTCTAGTTTCTCAATAAACCTTTTCATTTCTCCCCATTTCCCAAGCATTTTCCTGGATTAGTGAAGTAGGAATTATCTTCCCTACCCTCCTCCCTCCTATGAAAACAGATCCTCAGCTGCTGTTTGTTGTTCCTCCCTCTGAAGGTCTTTAGAGTTCCTCCATGATCAGCTCAGTGTTGCACTACTCCACCAACTCCTCCAAATCATCATCATCCATCTCAAAGCACAAAGATGTGCCGAGACACACAATATTCTCCACAACAGACACAGCCCTCAAAGTCTCTTTCAGCAATAGACTCAAGCCACAATTTCTTCTAGGCTGATTGCATAGTGTTGGAAGACACTTTCTCCCATGCTTTGTCAATGAGCTTTAAGCAAGTGAAAATATTAAAATGTTCATTTCAGAAGTTCTTGTAAGTTAAATTCATTTTAGAGGTCACCTCAAAAGACCTCTGAAACAGTGCCTTTGTGCAGAGTCCCTTAAATTTAGAAATGAGCTGCTGGTCCATGGGCTGGATGGGAAGAGTTGTGTTTGGCAAGAACCCAACAGAGATGAAACTGTACTCCTCCATCAACTCAGCTAGAGGGTGGGAAAGAGCCTTGTCCGTTATAAGAAGAGCCCTGAGTGGCAAATATTTTTCCCCAGAAGTATTTCCGTAAACTTGGGGCAAACACTTCATAAATCTGCTCCATTAAAAACTGGCTGGTTGAAGAACCAAGATGGCGGCATGAGGTGTGTACCTAGATGCACAGCCTCCACAACTAAATTGTAGAAATACAATTATACAGTGAAAGGCCATCCTCCGGAACCAAGGGAGAGGAAGCTTTGCAACTAGAAGCCAGGAGGAGTGCATTGAGATTGGGTGGAGGCTCCCGGTGCCAAAACTCAGAGGTATGGAGGCAAGGAACGGAAGCGGTGGTGCGGGTGAAAGGGTGGCGGCTGTGCCTGGATCCGCGGCTTGGAAGGAGATTATAAACTCTGAGGTCGCACTGAATGCGGTGCGGGCTGTCTGGCAATGGGGCAGAAGATCAGTGGCGTCGTAGCAGAGCTGTTCACAGCAATCACTGACGTGGAGATTCGGGGACTCAGCGGCACGCAGATCCCAGGGCTTGGAGGCTCCAGGTCCAGGAGAGGCTTCGAGTCAGCGGAAGGGCAGCCTTTGCGGGTTGCTCTGCCCCAGCGATTCTGAGACCCCACCCCACCTACAACCCTCCCAAGCTGTGCGCCTGCCTGCCTATAGCCTGAGGGACTGCAGCTGAGACAGAACTCCAAAAGTTCCAAACGCCAAACAACGAGGAGAAAGGCCTGCAGGTTATTTCCTCCCAGTCATACCTCCCAGTGATAACTGCAACAAGACTGTGCACTCAGCCTTCAAAGGCATACAACAAGAGTGTCCACCCCAGGTGATTGGGGAGGCTGAATCACTGGACCCTATATGACAGCTAGTGCAGAAACCACTCCATCAACGCAGCCAAAATGCAGAGACAAAAAAACGGGTCACAAATGACAGAAATGGAGGAAAGCAAACTACTGGATATGGAGTTCAGAACTACGCTTTTAAGGTTTTTCAAGAATTTTCTAGAATCCGCCGATAAACTTAGTAATATTATACAGAGATCCATCATCAGGCTAGAGGTTTGCAATAATCAAATCAAAGATTTGAAATGTGAAAAAGCAAAAAGCACCCAACTGGAAGAGAAAAAAGAAAAAAGAATGCAGAAGTGTGAAGATAGTGTAAAGAGCATCTGGGACAACTTTAAGCGTACCAACATCAGAATTATAGGGCTGCCAGAGGAAGAGAGAGAGCAAGATACTGAAAACATATTTGAAAAAATAATGACAGAAAACTCCCCCGACCTGGTGAAAAAAATAGACTTACAAGTCCAGGAAGCGCAGAAACCCCAAACAAAAGGAACCAAAGAAGACTACACCAAGACATATCATAATTAAAATGCCAAGGGCAAAAGACAAAGACAGAATATTAAAAGCAGCAAGAGAAAAGCAGTTAGTTACCTACAAGGGAGTACCCATACGACTGTCAGCTGATTTCTCAATAGAAACCATGCAGGCCAGAAGGGACTGGCAATAAATATTCAAAGTGATGAATAGCAGGAACCTATAACAAAGATTACTCTACCCAGCAAAGCTATCATGTAAAATTGATGGTCAGATAAAGAGCTTCACAGACAAGAAAAAGCTAAAGGAGTACATTACTACCAAACCAGGATTATTTGAAATGCTGAGGGCATTCTTTAAGAAGAGGAGGAAGAAAAAAAAGGTAAATATAAAAAGTACGCACAACAAAGTGACAACAAATACATATCTATCAACAAGTGAATATAACAAGTCAATAGAAATATCTGATGAACAGAATAAACTGGTGTAAGGGCATAGAAAGGGAATGGACTGATATTTCTCTGGGGGAAGGGGACATGAGGGGTATGGGAAGAGACTGGACAAAAATCTTACATCTATGGATGAAGACAGTGGTGGGGGAAGTAAGGACACGGGGCAAAGGGGGGAACAGGGTGGAGGGGAGCTATGGAGGTTTTAAAAAAAGGAACATCTGTAACAATCTGAACAATAAAGAATATTTAAAAATAAAATATTAAAAAAAAAACTGGCTGGTTACCCAAGCTTTGCTATTAGGCCTCCACATCACATTCAACTTCTTTTCATAACTATTTTTCTTGAAAACTGGTGGGTTTTCAAAATGGTAGACAAGTAGAAGCTTTACTCACATTCTCACATAACAATGAGGACAGCCTGTAATTGGCTTATGTTTTGGCAATGACTTCTCCTCCTATATGATGTAGGTCTCTGGCATTTTCTACCAGAAGAGGCCTGCCTCATCATAATTGAAGACAAAATTATCAGCAACTACTTTCTTAAAACTATAGCCTCCCCATTCCTCACTACACTATGAATGCGACTTCTTTTCTTAATTTACCAAACCACACCCTACTAGCCTTTAACAAATCACTTTTAGCACCTGTTCCATGAGTGTCTCTCAGAAGGTCATTATGCAGCATCCTCACTTTTTCACATATCATTGTCCCTAACTGCTATCACTGGCTGTTTTTCATTTATCTAAATCAGGGGTTGGGAACCTTTTTTTTTTTTTTTTTTTTTTTTTGCAAAGGACAATTTGGATACTTATAACATCATCCTTGGGCCATACAAAACAATCAACTTGAAAATTAGCCTCCTGCATTTGGTCAAACATTTAATTAACTCACCAGTAATGCCTTGGCAAGGCCAGATCAAATTATTTCTTGGGCCTTATACAATCCTCCTCGGGTAGGATGTTCTCCACCCGATCTAAATAAAAAATAATTTTTCTACATCCTCAATTTAATGTGACCTTTGTTTCCTGAGCACTTTCACACATGTAGTAACATCAACACTCTTGGTAACCTTTTTATGTTTTAAAATTAAGCTGATCGCTGATTTTGTCATGTCATACTCAATAGCCAGATCAGACACAGGACATCTCTGTCACACCTGCAATTACTTCTTTTTGAAGCTCTATCATTCTCACAACTTTCCCTTTCACTTTTGCTGTTAGCACTAACCTTCTTAGGACCCTTTTGTGTCCAAATTTAATAATTAGAGGCTGGGTGCACGACATTTGTGCATGAGGTGGGGGGAGGGGTAATAGGGGGAGGAAGTTCTCAGCCTGGCCTGCGCCCTCTCACATTCTAGGACCCCTGGGGGATGTCTGACTGCCACAGCCCCAGGGGATCCTTACTGCTGCTGTGGAGGCAGGAGAGGCTCCCACCACTACAGCTGCTCTTGCCAGCCATGAGCCCGGCTTCTGGCTGAGTGATGCTCCCCCTGTGGGAACGCACTGACCACCAGGAGGCAGCTCCTGAGTTGAGTGTCTGCCCCCTGGTATTCAGTGTGAGTCATAGCAACCAGTCATTCTGCTGTTCTATCAATTTGCATTAGGGTTTTATCATATAAGATAAGCAGCCACAAAAGTAAAAAACATGAAAATATTCACAGCAATTTCATGAGATGTCAATAACGTGAGGTTTAGTGGTAAACTGACTCACACTTGTACATTCCTCCTTTGTCACTAAAGAGACATGTGACTGATCATACAGGTATCAGCACTAAAGGATTTCTGGGTTGAGAACCAAAGTTTTGATCAACAACTAAGAGATTTTTTCTATGAACTTGTTTGAGAACCAAATTGCTGAAGATGGGGGATGTTCACAAACTGAGTTTTGACTTTATTGTTTCAGGTCTTATATCCAATTCTTTAATCCATTTTAACATTTTTGTGTGGTGTCTACACTCTGGTTTAATTCTTTTGCATGTAGCTTTCCAATTTTCATGTCATTTATTTAAGAGACTTTCCTTTCTCCATCGCATTTTTGGCTCCTATGTAGAAAATCAGCTGCCCATATATGTGTGGGTTTATTTTAGGGCTCTCAATTCTATTCAACTGGTATTTTCTACAAATACCATACTATTTTGATTATCATAGTTTTGTAACATAGTTTGAAGTCAGGGATGTGATATTTCAGGCTTTGTTCTTTTTTCTTCTTCTTTTTTTTTTTTGGTTAGGATTGCTTTGACTATTCAAGTTCCTTGTCATTCATTGCAAATTTCAGGATTTTTTTTTGTTCTATTTCTGTAAAAAATGCCATTATGGTTTTACTAGCGACTGCATTAAACATGAATATTGTTTTAGCTATTATGGCCACTTAACAGTGTAAATTCTTCCAATTCATGACCATGAAATATATTTTCATTACTATATGTCTTCAATTACTTTCAATAATGTATTATTAGTTTTCAGTATACAGGTCCTTCACCTACTTTAATTTTATTTCTAGATATATTATCCTTTTTGTTGCAACTGTAAATGGGATTTTCTTCATTTCAATTGTGTATTTCATTGTTAGTAATATATTGGCTATTTGTATCTGATTTTGTATCTTGAAACTTTAATGTATCTTTTTGTTTCAAAGTTTATGGTGAAGTCTTTAGAGTTACCCCTATATATAATTACTAGGGGCCCGGTGCACAAAAATTTGTGCACTTGGGGGGGTCCCTCAGCCCAGCCTGTGCCCTCTCACAGTCTGGGACCCCTCGGGGGATGTCCACTTGCTGGCGTGCCTGGCCAGCCTGGGTGAGGGGCTGATGGCTGTTTGCAGGCTGGCCAAGTCCCCCCAGTGGGAACCCTCACCCCATGGGGGTGTGGCCAGCCTGGGTGTCGGGCTGAGGGCCGTTTTCAGGCTGCCCACAGCTCTCATTGACCCAACGTCCCAGCGAGGTTGGCTGGAATCAGGTTTCTGTGGTTTATTTATCTTCTATAATTGAAATTTTGTTGCCTTGAGCCCAGGCCTAGGCAGGCAACAAAACCTCCTGTTTGCTTCAGTTCCACGGCTTCTATAATTGAAACACTGTGGCCTTGAGCAGAGGTCCAGCCAGCCTAACAGAAGCCTGTTTGCTCTAACTCCATAGCTGCCGGCCCGTCACCTGTCTCGGTCGGCTGGCTCACCTTGCCGCCTGCACTACATCTTGGCTGGGTTAATTTGCATACAACTGCTCTGATTCGCTGGAGTTGTGGCTTGGCTGGTGGGTGTGGCTTAGGTGTCTCAAAGTGATGGTTAATTTGCATATTACTCTTTTATTAGATTAGATATCCCTTGCAAATAGTTTTACTCCATTTCCAATATGGATGCCTCTTACTTCTTTTTCTTCCCTGATTGCTCTGGCTAGAATGTTCAGTACTATGGTGAATAACAGTTTCAAGAGAGGTCCTTCTAGTCTTGTTTCTGATTGTAAACATTTGAATGGGTTAAGTAGCAATAAGGTATACAAATGTCCAAATTTTCAGGATAGCCAAATTATTTTCCAAAACAATTGTATCAATTTACAACCCTATAGACAATAAATAAAAGTTACCACTATCGCCCTACCTAGTTTGGCTCAGTGGATCGAGTGTCAGCTTGCAGAATGAATGGTCCTGGGCTCAATTCTGGTCAAGGGCACATGCCTGGGTTGTGGGCTCGATCCCCAGTGGGAGGTTGTGCAGAAGGCAGTCGATCAAAGATTCTCTCACATCATTGATGTTTCTAACTCTCCCTCTCCAATCCTCTCTGAAATCTCTATATATATTACTATATATTAAAGTTGCTACTATATATTAAAGTTACTACTATATATTAAAGTCCTATTTACACCTTCTTGAGCCCCTGGTTTTGCCAGAGCAGTTTTTACCAATGTAATGGATATAAATGTTTATCTCACTAACACAATTTGCATTCCCCTAATTATTACTATCTTTTTTTCTTCTTCATTATGTTTAGTACTATTTTTATTTCTCCTCTGTAACATCCTCTGCTTACATTCTTGGGCCAGTTACCAGGTATGATATTACTACTACCTTTTAATATTTAATGTTTATTGGGTATACATGTGTCCTGGTTTGCAATATTCCTAGTTATGTCTTGCTCTTCTTTTTTTCTATTGGGTGGCCTTTTATTAAGCACCATAAAAAACTTAATTTTTTATGGTGCTCAATAAATTGTGTCTAAAAATCCTTAGTCAATCCTTTGTTATATGATTTGCAGATATGTTTTGTGGCTTGACTTTGCTCCTACTGACTTTAACACAAACAAATTTATCTGTTTTACTTTTATGGCTAAAGTATAATATATTTTATTTGAGAAATCCTTCCCAACTCCATGGTAATGTGTGAAATAGTGAGGCCTCTGGTGGTAGAGAAATCTTCTTTTGCTCCACGCTATCTGTGGGCATGGAGCTGTACCACAGCGGTACAATGATAAAATTACATAACAGGAATGAAGATGTCAGAAAGAATATACACAGACTTACCACGGAAATATTAAAGGTTTATTTCCAAACAACCACAATAAAATGAGTATCACAATAAAGTTAGTCACATGAATTTTTGGATTTCCCAGTGCACATAAAAGTTATATTTATTCTCCACTGAAGTCTAGGAAGTATGTTATAGCATTGTTTAAAAAGTGTACATATTGTAATTAAAAAATACTTTGTTGTGAAAAAATGCTAATCATCATTTGAGCTTGTAGCAAGCTGTAATCCTTTTCCTGGTGTAGGGTCTTGATATTGCTGGCTGCTGATTATCAGGGTGGTGACTGCTTGAGGATGACACATGACTGTGGCAACTTCTTAAAATAATTAAGTTTGCTGCATTGATTGACTCTTCCTTTCACAAAGGATTTCTCTGGAGTATGTGATGCTGTTTCATAGCATTTTACCCACAGTAGAATTTCTTTCAAAACTGGAGTCAACTCTCTGAAACTACGCTGCTGCTTTAAAAACTAAATTTATGTACTATTCTAAATCCTTAGTTGTCATTTCAACAATCTTCACAGAGCACTCACTCGGAGAAGATTCCATCTCAAGAAACTTTGACAATCCATAAGAAACAATTCGTCAAAGTTTTATCATGAGATTGCAAAAATCCAGGCAAATATTCAGGCTCCATTTCTAATCCTAGTTTCCTTGTGATTTGACATGTATAGTTAGTTACTTTCTCAACTAAAGTCTTGAGCCCTTCAAAGTCATCCATTGAGGATTGGAATTAACTCTTCTGAATTCTTGTTAATGTTTATACACACACACA
>PVJC01054696.1:0-10420 GCA_004026665.1 Murina feae | reverse complement strand
AATTGATCTCTTAACTCCCCTCCAACCTTCCCCAGCCTTCCAGCTGTAGGTTGACAGTCTGTTCAATGCTGTTCTGCCTCTATATCTGTTTATGCTTATCAGTTTATAATGGTCTTTATTATCCATAAATACGTGAGATCATGTGGTATTTTTCTTTTGTTGACTGGATTATTTCACTTAGCATAATGCTCTCCAGTTCCATCCATGCTGCTGCAAATGGTAAGAACTCCTTCTTTTTTACAGCAGCATAGTATTCCATTGTGTAGATGTACCACAGCTTTCTAATCCATTCATCTGCTGATGGGCACTTAGGCTGTTTCCAAATCTTAGCTATGGTAAATTGTGCTGCTATGAACATAGGGTTGCATATATCCTTTCTGACTGGTGTTTCTGGTTTTTGGGGATATATTCCTAGAAGTGGGATTGCAGGGTCAAATGGGAGTTTCATTTTTAGTTTTTTGAGGAAACTCCATACTGTTCTCCACAGTGGTTGCACCAGTCTGCATTCCAACCAGCAGTGCATGAGGGTTCCTTTTTCTCCACATCCTCTCCAGCACTTGTCGTTTGTTGATTTGTTGATATAGCCATTCTGACAGGTGTGAGATGATACCTCATTGTTGTTTTGATTTGCATCTCTCATATAATTAGTGACTTTGAGCATGTTTTCATATGTCTTTCAGCCTTCTGTATGTCTTCTTTTGAAAAGTGTCTATTTAGGTCCATTGCCCACTTTTTGATTGGATTATTTATCTTCCTTTTGTTAAGTTGTCTGAGTTTCCTGTAAATATTGGATATTAACCTCTTATCGGTGATATCATTGGCAAATACGTTCTCACATGCAGTGAGCTTTCTTGTTGTTTTGTTGATGGTTTCCTTTGCTGTGCAAAAGCTTTTTATTTTGATGTAGTCCCATTTGTTTAATTTCTCTTTAACTTCCGTTGCCCTAGGAGCAGTATCAGTGAAGAAATTCCTTCGGCACATGTTTGCGATTTCGCTGCCTGTGTATTCCTCTAGTATATTTATGGTTTCTTTTCTTACGTTTAAGTCCTTTACTCATTTTGAGTTTATTTTTGTGTATGGTGAAAGTTTGTGGTCCAGTTTCACCTTTTTTCATGTATCTATCCAATTTTCCCAGCACCATTTATTGAAGAGACTGTCTTGACTCCATTGTATGCTTTTGCTTCCTTTATCAAATACTAATTGGGCATAGTGGTTTGGGTCAATTTCTGGGTTCTCTATTCTATCCCATTGATCTATATGTCTGTTCTTGTGCCAGTACCAAGTTGTTTTAAGAACACTAATAGTGAACTTACAGAAAGAGAGATTAAAAAAACAATCCCATTTACCATTGCACCAAAAAAATTAAGATACCCAGGAATAAACTTAACTAAGGAGGTAAAAGACTTATATGTGAAAAACTACAGGACACTGAAAAAAGAGATGGAGGAAGACATGAACAGATGGAAGAACATACCGTGTTCATGGATTGGTAGGATCAATATCATCAAAATGTCCATACTTCCCAAAGCAATCTATAGATTCAATGCAATCCCCATTAAAATACCAACAGCATATTTCACAGACCTAGAACAAACACTCCAAAAATTCATCTGGAATAAAAAAAGACCTTGAATAGCTGCAGCAATCCTGAGAAAGAAGAACAAAGTAGGTGGGATCGCAATACCAGATATCAAGCTGTATTACAAAGCCACTGTTCTCATTATGGTCATGATTTATATTTTCCTGAAGGCTAATGATCTTTTTTGTGCTTACTTCTATTTGTGAAATGTTTATTCATGTTTTTTACTATTTTCTAATTAAACTAGTGGCCCAGTGCACAAATTCGTGCACATTGAAATGAAATTAATTAGAAGAAATGTTTTAATATTGCTATTCACCCTTTCTCTATAATAGAAGTGTCAACCAAATTCAGGATCATCAATGACAGATGAAAACACACATGTTTGATTGGCGCCAGCAAAAGCTTAAATGTGCATGTGTGAGTCAACTTAGCCTTTTATATATATAGAATAAACTTGCTTAATTAGACCTACTTTCAGATGTAGCTAAACTTTTTCCAGCCCAGTGAAGCACCCCAACTTCTCTTTCAGGTAATTGTCAGCAACACAGCAGTAAATATAAACACAAAACAAATTATTATTGTAGATCACACATCAACAACAAAGGGTAAAATAGTTAACTTCAGCAGTGTTTGACTATATTCTGTGCAGTGAGAAAACCTGAAGTCATTTTTGATGTCCACTATTTCTTACTTCTTTTCAGTCAGGTCAAGTTTCTAAATATTATAAATCTCCATTTTCCAGCTAATGAAAAGAAAATAGGATTCAACCATGTCTCCTATCTGCCTACTCCAGGACTTCTGTGAGGATCAAATGAGATGAGGCACAGGAAAACGCTTCACAGACATTTGGTTAAGTGTAAAATGTTTGCACCTGGCTATAAAGCAAGTCATGTTCTTGGGTTGAAGAACCTCCAAGGAAGCTAGTGATCACTAGGGAGATGAACCCGGGTGTTGCTACATGATGTCATTACCCAGATGGACACTTAGCATATTAGCCTTAGTTATAGGCTATACTATTACTAAGTTTTCACAATTCTTTACATTTTTGAGATAAAAGGTTTTTGTGAAATATACTGTTTTCAAATATCTTAACAGTCTTTTATACAGCAAAAGTTATTTTTTTAAATTTCATTTTAATGAGGTCAAATTTACCAATTGCTCTTTGAAGGATCCTGCTTTTGGTGTCAAGTATAAGAACTCTTCACCTAGCATTAGATTCAAAACATTTAAGCTTTTTGTAAAAGTTTTATGTCTTTACATTTTATACTTTAGCCAGTTTTTCTTTTTGAGTTATTATATAAGACTAGAAGCCTGGGGCACAAAATAAGTGCATGGGTAGGGTTCCTAGGCCTGGCCAGCAATCACAGCCAATCAGAGCCTTCTGGCTGCCAGCAGGGGCATTCCTTCATTCCGTGCTGCCCCCTGGTGGTTGGAGCCCATCATAGTGAGCAATTGAACTCCTGGTCTCCTGGTCAAACTGCTGAGGGGACATTATGCATATTAGCCTTTTATATATATAGACTAGTGGCCTGGTGCACGAAATTTGTGCACATTAAAAGAGAATTAATGAGAATAAATATTTTAATATTGCTATTTTCCCTTTCTCTATAATAGAATTGTCAGAGATGAAAGAAAATTGTAAAATGTGTGTAAAATCTCCCTCCTGTCAGAGTCTGGGGCACACCATGGGACCAAGAGTCAAGACCCCACCCACCATCTTCATGTGCTTTGAAAACGCAAGAGACCCAGACCTGACTAGCCCCACGCCCATTGGGTGAGACCTATACCAGGCCAGCCCCATCCTCATTAAGCCCCTCTGGATGGAGGGCACAGCCTCAGGTCCTCTGTCAAGACCCGCTAGGTAGAAGGCACAGCCGGAGGTCTCCCAGTCTGGTGCTGGGGTTGGGGTCCAGTCTGAGGTCTCCCAGCTTGGAGCTGGGGTGGAAGGCATGGCCTTTGGACCCCCGTCAAGCCCAGCCCCTTCTTCCCTTCCCCTCCAACATCATACTAGTGCTGAACAGGGATGCACACAGGCAGTATGACATTAGCGCTGGGGCAGAAGTCCCCACTACTGGCCCTGCTCACAGACTGGTCATGACTGGGATATCATAATGAACAAATTAACATATTTCCTCTTTATTATATAGATTTTTATATAAATAAAAGGTTTAGATCTAACATTTTTTGGGGGAGGGGCAGTGCAATGTCCAATTCCTTCAGCACTATTTGTTGAAAATGCTATCCTTTCTCCATTGAATTGCTTTTGAACTGCCAAAAATCACTTGGATATATTTGTGTGAGTCAAGTTCCAGGTTCCCTCTTCTGTGTCATCATCTATGTGTTTATTGCTCTGTAAACACCACCCTTTTTTGATTATGTAGCTATGCAGTAAGTCTTAACTTCAGTTAGAATGATTCTTTGTACAATATACTTTTCTTTTAAAATTGATTTAGCTATTCTAGATATTGTGCTTTTCCACATAAATTTAAGAATAATCTTATATATTTCTATGAATAACATTGCTCAAGTTTTCCTAGAAATTGATTAAACTTATGGATCACTTTGAAGAAAATTTATATATTTACTATGCTGAGTTTTCAAAGCCATGAACATGGTATGTCCTTCCATTAGGTCTTCTTTAATTGCTGGTATTACCATTTTTAATTTTCAGTATACAGATCCTTTACATGTTTTGTTAGATCTGTATCTAAGAATTTCACTTCCTTAGGCAATTGCAAATGTTAACTCTTTTGTTGGCTCACAGTTTCCGAGACTGTTTGTGTTTTTCCCCTCAGTCTGTTTCTCTCTGTTGTTCACATGGAGTAAATTTTATTTTTCTGAGCCAAAATGTGCTGGTTCTATCTTCTGTCATCTCTAGTCTTATATTGATTCCATCTCAAGATACTTTTATTTTAATTATTTTATTTTTTAATTCTAAAATTTCCATTTGTTAAGTGCCTTGTCACATTCAAATTGTTGTTTGCATGAATTTTGATTTTTATTTTATCACTGTCTTTTTAGATATTATATTATGAATCTCTGTATTATATTTAATTTTTTTAATCAGACATCCCCTCTGTTATTTCATAGCTAGAGGATCAGGTATGTGTAAATGTTAGACTTCTTATGGGATCTCTAGAGAGCACCTTTACAGAAGTGGAGAATTGACTCACACTGCCACATTGCACATGAGTGGCATGGATAGAAGTTTAGCACCTTTTTGAGATCTGCAAATTTCTTCATGGTGAAAGTGTGGTACTGACTTATACAATCTCATTGCCTCCAAGTGAGAGTGGAGGCTTATCTGCCACTGGGGCTGACACCAAAGTTGTAGGGAAATTTGAATACCACATAGTTCTATCTTGTTCCCCTCTTTCAGTCTCACTGATGGTGGCTGGGGATGAAAACTCATTTCATCTCTGGATTTCACTGTCAGCAAGGATGTAGGGAAACAGAGTGCTGCCTAGCCCTGCCTCACTCTATATTGTTGTGTTGATATGGGAAGAGCAGGTGAAGAAAGGCTATAGAATAGAAATCACTGTCATCCAGTACTTTATACCACCAGATGACTGTGGAGGAACAACTCACTGTTAAATTTTGCTGACACTTCTCTGGCAAAGGGATTAGAGCACCACACTGCTTGCTTCTGCTAAGGGAGGGAATGGAAGATCAGCTCTGTGCTCAGCACCACCTATACTACTATTCTGACAGGAAAACAATTCCTGCTTAGGGAAGCACTGCCTGCTTCTGCCAGAAGAGACATGGAAGATCAGCTCTCTTTTGGTCTTGCCAACACTACACTGTCAGAGGAATTGGAACATTATCTGCTTCCACGCAGAGTGGATGTAAGATCAATTTCCTGCATTTGAGACTGTTGACTAGCCTTACTTCCCACCACAAACCACATCCCCTGTTCCTTAGCCTGGCAAATCTGTGCTCCAGCCACAAGCTCCTGATTGGTTTTTCACATATCCTATGTCCATGCATCCCTCTGTGCTTTTCCTCCAGCTGTTTTCTGCTTAGACTGAAAAGGCCTCACTATTCTACCACCTTTTGAATGTCTTCCTTTTGTTCTCTTACACTTTCAAGTTGTCTTTTCAATCTCCCCAGTTATAACAAATCACTACCTCCTTTGGTTCTCTAGTAGTTAATTTGTACTTCCCAGCAGATATTTACAATTTGCCTTTTACAATGGAATTAACAACATTTATGTCTATTTCCATCACCCCTCCAGTTATAAATTAACACTGTATCCCCAAAACGTATTTTAAATAACTTCATTTATCCAAAATTTGAGCTTCCAGAAACTTGCAGCATTTGAAAGACTGCTCTGAAATTGGTTATAAGAAAACAATCCTGCCAACAGTACCTCTTTGATTCACACTCAGGCCCTGACCAAGAGGGCTTGAGCGTAAAAGAGAGCATAAGTTTAGAGGTGGGGGCATGAGCTTTGTGGTTTGTAGGCCTGATAAGAGAAGAGCTTGGTTAGGAGACTACAAGTACCTACCATGAGCCAGTTCATGTGCTAAGAAATTCACTTGTATTTGTCTCATTTAATCTTCATAGCTGCCCTTTGAGGCAGGTATTATTATACATATATTGCAGGTTAATGGTGTTCTCCTAGTCATTTTCAGACTTATGGACACATATCCACAGGGTCAGGGATCTGGTTGTTTTGAAAGTATAAAAAAGCAGCTGTGGGAGATTTTCAGTCACCAGGACCCCAATCTTGAGAAGCTGTGTAAGACAATTTGTTTTATTTGGGAGGAATTTCTTTGGGTTGGAGCAGGGCAACTGAAACCGTTTATTTATTCCTTTAACAAATATTCACCAAGTACCTATTCTTTGTAGGACATTTGGGTTGCAAGATAAAAGTCCTCTCTCAAATGGGATTATAGTGTAGTGGGCAGACATACAAAGTAAACATTGTCATAGTGTGGTAAGGCCTACTGAATCCATAATGTTAGGGAATGACCTAAATATCAAAATCATAGTTTTAGAGAAGAAAGAATATTAAAAATTCTTTTGTCTCCCAGGCTGTTTTGTGGGGCTGTTATGAAGAATTTTCTTAAATATATAACCAATGAGCCAGAGTAAATTGTTTTCCATGCCTTTGTATGCCCTATGGGTGGTCTGTCATCTGTCAACTGTTCTAAACAAAAAGAGGTTGGCACATTTTAGTTTGGGGGATTACCTGGGGAAATTATTTGTGAAACATAATGACATGACATCTACAAATACCTTCTGACTTTCACTGTTTAGGCCATATATATGTATGACTATATACACACCACTATGCCATTCTAGAGTTTGGAAATACCTTTTAGTATGCATGTTTTCTTGTTTCCTTGAAATTAATTTATTGCATTATAATATTGAAGAGTTATCTCATCTTTAAAGTCCTTGGACTGGGAAACATGGGGAATTGAGGAATCAACACATATTCTGCCCAATTAGCTATCAAATGTTAATTTTTTTCTTTCCCTGTTTTGAATGGTAGTAAAATGTGGAGACAGCCAATATTGTTGACTTGCAGCTCTCTCCCCTGCTTTTCTACAATTCTCTATGAATTAATGGCCTTTTTTACACATGATGATATGCTACCTTCTCTTCTCACTAGTGAAGGGTGGAGGAGTGAGAACAAGGGGCCTAGACTTCTCTGGTTTTTATTGACATCTTATAAAGTAAGATATAGGACTAAAGGTTTTACAGACATTCTCTTTTAATCCTCATAACTGCCCTGTGACTTGAGATAGGGAAATTACAGACACTTTCCTATCTCTCAGATTTTCCACATGAGAATGCATTATATTTATAGTCAGAAAAACAACAAATATTTATGACAAAAATCCTTTCTTTTTTAACTCTACAAAATTGGGGCTACAATTTTTATTCAGTATTATTCAATATTCTTTTTCACACATCACTCTTAGCCCATATGAAAGACCTCCATGCCACTAAATATTCTTTGAAAGTTTATGCTAGCTCAATTAATCTGTATGTGAATGTAAACTAGTTTAATTATCTATGTTTTCATAGACCATTAATGGACCATCCATACAAATGAACATTACGGAACCATTAAAAAGTCACATTTTCAGAGTATTAATAACCTGTGAAAATGTTCATGATATAAATGAAAAATAAAAGCTATAAGGTAATAAAATCTGCTCCCTATTGTATGAAATATATGCATTGATTTATTAATGAAAGAGAAAGTATAGGAACATTTTGTGTATATCTAGATGGTAAGATTCAGGATATTGGGGATAGTTTTAGTTTTGTCTTTTACTGATTTGTAGAAAAGCTCCGCAATGTCAGTGCATTTCTTTTACAATCAGAAACAAAGAAAAAGATTATTGAAAAAGCATTACCGAATGATCAGACAGAAAATATAAAGGAGAATTTGGCACAAGATGGTGGACTGTACACGGGCTTTTCCTTCTCCAGTCTCATATCCCTTTAAGTGAAAGAAAATAATATGTACAAACTCTGTTGTGTTGAATGTTATTATTATTATTATTTTAACTAAAGGCTTTGTGAGAAATTCCTGGAAGATAGAAAGCAGATGGTGCTGCTGTGGAGGAGGCAGGCCTGCAACAGGAGGCCAAAGTAAGGGAGGAGGGGAGCCGGCCAGTCTGGCTCCGGTTTGAGGGAAGCAGTTGTGGGGCATGTGAGGAAACGAAGGAGCCAGCGCCTGAAACTCAGTGGACTGAACGGTTGCGCGCATTGACCCGCCCCGCTGCGGCCCCTATGGCTGCGTGCGGAGCGGAAGGGGGACTGGCGGGGGGCGGGGCCGAGGCGCTGGCGGGCTCCGAGGAGTCCAGTTCCTCAGCGGCAAAAGCCCCGGCGCCGGAGCTAGGCCGAGCAGCGCAACGCTGCGAAGTCAAGGCCGCTGGGACTCGTCCGAGACCCGTTGCCGCCGGCGCCTTTGCTGTTGCAGCCATCCCGCTCATCCCTTGCCTGCTTCTCCAACGGTCTCCTTCCGCGTCGCCGTTTCAAAACTGCAGCACCTTCGACAACAGCTAAGTGGTCATTTCGGGACTTGGGGTTGGGAGTCTGGGCGGGAGCTAGGCGCGGGCTGCACAGCTAGCGCGCCATCTCCTGCAGCAACTGCCACTGCTGCAGACACCCCTCCTGGGCGGGAGAGAACCCTGTCCAGAGGCCCACGCCGTCCCAGCACCCAAGGTTAGAGTTAGAGCGTTTCTACCAAGCACTGGTGAGATCCTTGTGCTTAGTGAAGGGAGAGTCAGAGATCACGAAAAAAGATCTCCTATCGGATAGTGTTGGCTTTTCCTCAGCTTACTCCGACAAGTGGCTGCTTTGCCAAAGCCTCCTTAAACCGAACCATGTCACCCCCCACTGTGCCTCCAATGGGTGTAGATGGTGTGTCCGCGTACCTGATGAAGAAAAGGCACACCCACAGGAAGCAGCGGCGCAAGCCCACTTTCCTCACTCGGAGGAACATCGTAGGCTGCCGCATTCAACACGGCTGGAAGGAAGGCAATGAGCCGGTGGAGCAATGGAAGGGGACAGTGCTCGAGCAGGTTTCTGTGAAGCCCACTCTCTACATCATCAAATATGATGGCAAAGATAGCGTGTATGGACTAGAACTGCACCGAGATAAGAGAGTTTTAGCACTAGAGATCCTTCCTGAGAGAGTGCCAACTCCTCGCATTGATTCGCGCCTCGCAGATTCCCTGATTGGCAAGGCAGTGGGGCATGTGTTTGAGGGGGAACACGGCAGGAAAGATGAATGGAAGGGCATGGTCCTGGCACGAGCCCCCGTGATGGACACTTGGTTTTACATCACCTACGAGAAAGATCCGGTACTTTATATGTACACGCTGCTGGATGACTACAAAGATGGTGACCTGCGCATCATTCCAGATTCCAACTACTATTTCCCTACAGCAGAGCGGGAGCCTGGAGAAGTGATTGACAGCCTCGTGGGCAAGCAGGTGGAACACGCCAAAGATGATGGGTCCAAGAGAACCGGCATTTTCATCCATCAAGTGGTGGCCAAGCCGTCTGTCTACTTCATTAAGTTTGATGATGATATTCACATTTATGTCTATGGTTTGGTGAAAACTCCCTAAATTCATTGTGTGTGTTTTGCAAAATTTGTGGAACTATTAAATGTAAAATATGTCGTGTTATTATAATTGTACTTTTGAGAACAGTTTTGGTATCAGAGAGTCAAGAATTTATTACTTATTACTTACTGTGCCTCTAAATCTTATACATTGACTAGTTCCACAGTTTTGCCCAAGTGTACTTTGTTACCTATGAATTGCCTTGTTCTGTAATTGAAAAATTTAAAGTGCATGCTCAGAGAAAATTGAAAAGTGTTCATCACCATTGGAACAATGAAAAACTAAAGAAAAATTAATGGTGTAACGCTTCACCATATCGTTCTCCTCTTTTCCCTTACCTTCCTTCTTTCTTCTCCTCAGATAACAAGTGTTAAGAACATAATGCATGCCCTACGTTTTTTCCAATCCTTTTACAAAAAGTTTGTTGCAGTTGTTTCTGAAAAAATGGCAAGCCACATCATTTCTTTGTCATTGCTTTTCTTAATCCCTTCTGACCAGTAGCTGCAGATATTTCTCCCTCTCCCTCCATTTTTCTTTCCTTCTTTCCCCCCCACCTTTCCCTCTGGAATTTATTTTTTAATATAATATTAAGATAAAGGTCCAATTATACATTTTCTTCACATTGGTTACCTGATCATGCCATTACATTCATTAAATACATCATCCATTTCCCTCTCACTCAGGAATTTATTTTTGTATATAGTATATGATAGAGATTTAACTATACATTTTGTTCACATTG
>PVJC01054695.1:0-10431 GCA_004026665.1 Murina feae | reverse complement strand
GAAGTCGATTCAGGGCAGTGGCGGTTGGCAGCAGGGCCAGGAGCTGGCTGCCCAGGCCCCAGCCCTGCAGCCTGGGAATAGAGCGATCGCACCAATGGTTGGTTCTGGGCAGCCTTGGGTGAGAGCCGGCCCGGCCCTCGGCTGGGGCTGGCAATAGAGCAATCGTGCCCACGGTGGTTCTAGACAGCGGTGAGCAGCCACAAGGCTGGGAGCTGGCAGCCCAGCCCGGCCCTGTGAGGCCTGGGAATAGAGCAATTGGGCCCACGCGACCTCAGAGGCTCAGTGGTGGGGGCTTAAGGTGGGTACCCCCTTGGGGTCATGCCCGAGCATCCTCTGCCCCTGCGCAGAGCCTCTGCCACAGGTCCAGCCACCTGCCTCCACCCTGGGGGACTCCATGGGGCGTGTGTGAACATGTGCCTGGCTCTACCCCAAGTGTGTCCGCTCAGCAGCAAGGCCCCCCCAAGGGACCATGCACCAGCGTCCACCCCCTGGCCTGCCACCCAGCTCTGCACCAGGTGTGTCCCCTCAGTGGTGGAGGCCCACCAGGTATGTGTGATGGTAGGCCACCCGGCTGGAAACGTCCACGCCGGCACTCACCAGCCATCCCACCCCCCAGTGCACGAACCCTGAGGGGGCTGTGGCCAGCCTGAAAACAGCCCTCAGCCCCTCACCCAGACTGGCCATGCATGCCAGCAGGTGGACATTCCCCCCCAGGGGTCCCAGACTGTGAGAGGGCACAGGCCAGGATGAGGGACCCCCTCCTCCCCTCGCCGAGTGCACAATTTTTTGTGCACCGGGCCCCTAGTTAATAATAATGATAATAATAATAATACCCAACCTATTAATCCATCTATCTCTTGAAGCACATTTTCCTCAGTTTATACATGTGTAAACAAAAATATAATCAATACTTGACAGTTTTACTAATTTTGGTCCCCTTTCCAAGCTAGGACCAACCAGAAAAAAGGCAAATATGCCTCCCCCCGGCCAACCATTATATAGAATTTCCTGCTTCTAATTAGTCCACCTATATTTTCCCTATGCCAACAGCCTCCAATCAGGGCATACTGGAAGCCTCTCTCCTTTTTTGCTATAAAACTCTCCCACTTCTCTGCCTTCCTTGAATGTGTGTTAAGTCACCAGTGATGGTGACTACTCCCTTGCTATGGCAAACTCAGGATAAATAGCCTTTGCTTGTTCTCATTTGGTTAGTTTTCATTTATTTCCACTGGGATGGCAGGTCAAGTTTCCCAGGAAATGGACGTTGAATTGAAGGCTTGAGTGTTAAGTTTATTGAGAAAACTCTTGAGATCATCCCCAGTGAAGTGGATGTTGGGAACAGGACTAGGCACAGGGAGAAGCTGAATTGGGACACAGTTGCACTGGCGGCTTTAACCAATCCTATGAGGAGCTCTGAGTCTGGGATGGCCCTTTAGAAATGTACCCTGGCCTGGATCCGTCATTGAATGAAGGTTACCATTGAGAAAGGAAAGGAACCTTAAGTGAAGCAGGTCTCTTTAACCAAAGCAGAAGGGAAGATCTAGCTGTGGACTCTCAGCAGTCAGCACTGTTGGCAGCTGAGGAAGGAGAGCGTGGCTTCCCCATTGGAAGGGGAGATTGGTGACCCCACTAAATGCACAGTTGGAAGCAGATTAACTCACTTTTGAATCCAAGCTCTTTTCACCAGCTGTCTTCACTCAAAAAAATGACAAATGGAGATTTTTGTGACCACTCATTTTCTTTCCTCCTAGACTAAAACCAAGACCATATTTGTAAAGTGATTCTGACATTTTTTAGTATGTGATGTTGAGTACAGCCATTGCCTCAACTGAATATGGCTTTAAAAGATATGAAATAAGGCCTAACTGGTTTGGTTCAGTGGATAGAGTGTCGGCCTGCGGACTGAGGGGTCCCAGGTTCGATTCCGGTCAAGGGCTTTTACCTTGGTTGCAGGCATGTTCCCTGTGGTGAGTGTGCAGGAGGCAGCTGATCGATGTTTCTCTCTCATTGATGTTTCTACTCTCCATTCCTCTCCCTTTTTCTCTGTAAAAAAAAATCAATAAAATACATTTTTTAAAAAAGATCTGAAATAAGACCTGACCAATCAAAGTAGTTAGCTGAATTACCACATGCGGACACATAGATCAGCTTAATATTAAATGTTTCCCTCTTGGAATAGAGCAGGACATTGTGATATCCAGCTTTCCAGCCCAAGAAACTACAAATTGAAAATAAATTGATAGGAAATAGTATCACTCCCACTTTAAGAATATTTATTCTCCAGGGAAAATTATTGTCTTAGTTAAAATCCTAATAAAACACATCTTGAAATTTACTAAACAATTAATGTATTCTTTCAAAGAATCAGGTTCCCTACCATACTTCATAGTGTTATATGATTATTACAATACTTTGAGCTTTATTTGACCTATTTAAACTCAATAGTTCTTTTTTTGATTTTAAAAATAAATCAGCCAATACTGTATCTAGCAATACCTGAAGATGACTTTAAAAAGTTCACCAAGCTTTGTCTACAAATTAGTCTGACTAGTCCCTTTACCTGTAAACAAGTCTAGCTGTGACTTTAAAAAAGTCTTTCTGTCAGCATATCCTTTCACTGCCATTAGACCTTTTGAATATATTACTCATTATTGCCATAACTCTGGCTTTTCCCTTTTTGTATGTCCTGGAAATCCCCTCACTCATCCCCCAGTCTCCTCTTCCCCTCCAAAGTGAGTCACTTCTTGGTAGCCTTGTATGGGATCCCAGCCAAATTATACTCTCAGGTAGCTTTTGCACATTGCATTGCTTAGCGGTTCTTAAACTTTGAGTCCTAAACATTGTCAAGGGAAACTATTAAAACAGAAGATATTAGAGACTCATCCTTGACCTAAAGAGATAAACAACATAGAGACCAAAAAAACAATACAAAAGATCAACAAAACCAAGAGCTGGTTCTTTGAAAGGATAAACAAGGTTGATGAAACTCTAGCCAAGCTCACCAAGAAGCAAAGAGAGAGGACCCAAATAAACAAAGTCAGAAATGAAAGAGGAGAAATAACAACAGACCTCACAGAAATACAAAGAATTGTTAAAAAATACTATGAACAACTCTATTCCAACAAACTGGACAATCTGGAGGAAATGGATATATTCCTAGAAAAATACAACCTTCCAAAACTCAATCAGGAAGAATCTAAAAATCTCAATAGGCCAATAACTATGGAAGAAATTGAAGCAGTCATCAGAAAGCTTCCATCAAACAAAAGCCTGGGGCCAGATGGCTTCACAGGGGAGTTTTACCAAACATTCAAGGAAGAACTAAAACCTATCCTCCTCAGACTATGCCAAAAAATTCAAGAGGAAGGAACACTTCCAAGCTCATTCTATGAAGCCAGCATTACCCTAATACCAAAACCAGATAGAGACAACACAATGAAAGAGAATTATAGGCCAATATCCCTCATGAACATAGATGCCAAAATCCTCAACAAAATCCTAGCAAATCGGTTCCAGCAGTACATCAGAAAGATCATACACCATGACCAAGTAGGATTTATCCCAGGGATGCAAGGATGGTACAATATCCGCAAATCAATAAATGTGATACATCACATAAACAAATTAAGAGATAAAAACCACTTAACCATATCAATTGATGCAGAAAAAGCATTTGACAAAATCTAACACCCATTTTTGATAAAAACTCCCAGCAAAGTGGGAATAGAAGGATCATTCCTCAACATAATAAAAGCCATATATGAAAAACCCACAGTCAACATCATACTCAATGGGCAATAACTAAAACCATTTCTCCTAAGAACAGGAACAAGACAGGGATGCCCACTCTCACAACTCCTTTTTGACACAGTACTGGAAGTATTAGCCATTGTGATTAGACAAGAAGAAGAAATAAAAGGCATCCCAATTGGAAAAGAAGAAATAAAACTGTCCTTATTCACAGATGACATGATATTGTACATAAAAAACCCTAAAGAATCCATCAAAAAATTATTAGACTTAATAAATGAATTCGGCAATGTAGCAAGATACAAAATTAACACCAAGAAATCTATGGCATTTCTATACACCAATAGTGAACTTATAGAAAGAGAAACTAAAAAAGCAATCCCATTTATCATCACACCACAAAAATTAAGATACCTAGGAATAAACTTAACTAAAAAGGTAAAAGACCTCTACTCAGAAAACTACAGGACATTGAAAAAAGAGATAGAGAAAGACATAAACAGATGGAAGAACATACCATGTTCATGGATTGGTAGAGCCAATATCATTAAAATGATCATACTTCCCAAAGCAGTCTATAGATTCAATGTAATCCCCATTAAAATGCCAATGGCATATTTCTCAGACCTAGAACAAACTTTCCAAAAATTCATCTGGAATTAAAAAAAAGACCCCTAATAGATGCAGCGATCCTGAGAAAGAATAACAAAGTAGGTGCAATCTCAATACCAGATACCAAGCTGTATTACAAAGCCACTGTTCTCAAAAGTGCCTGGTACTGGCACAAGAACAGACATAGATCAATGGAATAGAATAGATAACCCAGAAATCAATCTGAACCAATATGCTCAATTAATATTTGACAAAGGAGGCAAGAACATACAAATGAGTCAAGATAGTCTCTTCAATAAATGGTGTTGGGAAAATTGGACAGATACATGCAAAAAGTGAAACTAGACCACCAACTTACACCATACACAAAAATAAACTCAAAATGGATAAAGGACTTAAATGTAAGATGGGAAACAATAAAAATACTAGAGAAATCCAAAGGCAACAAAATCTCAGACATATGCTGAAGCGGTTTCTTCACTGATACAATTCCTAGGTCATTAGAAACTAAAGAGAAAATACACAAATGGGACTACATCAAAATAAAAAGATTCTGCACAGCAAAAGAAACCATCAACAAAACAACAAGAAAGCCCACTGCATGGGAGGACATATTTACCAATGTTGTTACCGATAAGGGTTTAATCTCCAACATTTACAGGGAACTCATACAACGTAACAAAAGGAAGATAAACAATCCAATCAAAAAATGGGCAAAGGACCTAAATACACACTTTTCAAAAGAGGACATTGAGAAAGCCAAGAGACATACGAAAACTTGCTCAAAATTACTAATCATTCAAGAGATGCAAATCAAAACAACAATGAGGTACCATGTCACACCTGTCAGAATGGCTATCATCAACAAATCAACAAACGACAAGTGCTGGAGAGGATGCGAAGAAAAAGGAACACTCGTACACTGCTGGTGGGAATGCAGATTGGTGAAGCCACTATGGAGAGCAGTATGGAGTTTCCTCAAAAAGTTAAAAATGGAACTCCCATTTGACCCAGTGATCCCACTTTTAGGAATATATCCCAAGAAACCAGAAACACCAATCAGAAAGGATATGTTCATAGCAGCACAGTTCACCGTAGCTAAGATTTGGAAACAGACTAAATGCCCATCAATAGATGAATGGATTAGAAAACTGTGATACATCTACACAATGGAATACTATGCTGCTGTAAAAAAGAAGGAATTCTTACCATTTGCAGCAGCATGGATAGAACTGGAGAGCATTATGCTAAGTGAAATAAGCCAATCAATGAAAGAAAAATACCACATGACCTCACTCATTTATGGATAATAAAGACCATTATAAACTGATTAACAAAAATAGATACAGAAGCAAAGCAGCATCAAACAGACTGTCAAACTATAGTAGGAAGGCCAGGGAGGGTTTGGGGGAGGGGGTAAGAGATCAACCAAAGGACTTTTTTGCATGCATATAAGCATAACTAATGGACACAAAACACTGGGGTGTAGGGGAGGCCGGGGGAAGGTCAAGGGGGATAAAGAAAAAGGAGACATATGTACTACTCTTTGTAACATTTTAAGCAATGAAACAAAATTTAAAAAAAAGAAAAAGACAACTGTGACCTCAATTGCCAGCCCTTTCCGCGTGCGCCTCCGTACCTCTGCACTTTACTTCTGCACCTCCTCTGAGTCTCAGTGTGCTTTTCTCTTTCCTTCTAGTTGTAGAATTTCCACTCAGCCAGCCTTCCTGTGGTTCTTGATGATGTCCATTTTGTCTTTTAGTTGTATTTTTGAAGTGGTTATGCGAGATAGCAATTTCAGGTGTTTACCTATGCCGCCATCTTGGTTTCTCTTGTGCTTTCTTTTCTGAGACATCAGAGGTCAAATAGGTGAAATAATGGAGGAAGCTAATACTGGGTAGTTTCACTGTTGGAGGATGTGAGAGGTAAGTGGTTTGAAGTAAATGTTTTAATCGATGTGTGGAATGATTTGAGGAATCGTTGTGCATTTAAGGGTAGAGATCAACTGCTTTCGTTTTTTTCTTTCTGTGTTCAACCAATTGCTACATGACTACCATGCCCTTTGACAAACAACCTATAGTATGTTTTTAAAAAATAAGTTAACCACCATAATACAAGAACAGCCAGAATTTTATTGGGGAGAAAGTCAGTAGTGTAACAGCAACTTCTGTATCTTTAGGAGGGTAACAAGTCTTCCACTTCCAAATTTAAAAAAGGCACAATAATCTCCCGTAGTTTCCACGTTCTGCGGCGCCCCAGCATTTTAGGGAGCACATTTTCAAAGATAAACGTGGCATCAAAAAATAATATGTAACATGAAAGTACAGTGAAGGTGAGGGCATAAAATATGATGAAAATCCTCAGTGCACGTTTCCTACAAGGAAAGAAGATATGTGTTAAGAACGTACTGAAGAAAACCACACTGACATGACTCCTGGCTCCTCCACCCAGGTAGCTCTATAACTTCAGGTAAGTAACTGAACTTCTCTTGACCTCGGTTGACATCTGCAAAACAGTTGAGCACTTAAGTTCATGTTAGGACTGATATTGTAATCCTAACATTCATAGTCATGAAACAATGAAACCCTCGATATTGTGAGGCTCTTTCCTCTAAAATGGTCTTCTCACAGATGATTGCCATCTTTACCTCATTTATGAGATTTATATGATGCCTATTTGGGAGAAAATAAAGGCACAGAGCAGTTAGATTTTCCTCAGGACACGAAATACAATGTGATAAATGGAACTCAGCCCTCTCTATCACTATTTTTGTCTTGGCATCAGAATTACCCTTATAAAGTAATAGAAACTTTTCTAAATCGGAGGACTCCTCCCCCGGGCTGTAAATATGATGTAGTTTATTTATTTGCTTTTACTCCTTGCATTATTATTTTCTAATTATAAATGCAATTCGTGATTAGGATAGAAGATCTGGAAAAGTCAGAAAAACACCAAGAAGAAAAGAAATGTCACAGGTAAGCCAGTTACTTGAAGGTAACCACCATCTGTAATACATTTCAGAAGAGAAACTCTAGCACACCATTCAAGCTAACCATGGGTCTATTTTGTGACCTCACTCAGAGGATTCTGTAAATCTGAGTCAAGTTTGACATTATCATCACTGGCTATCTCTTGGTAGTTCTACAAATAATTGCTTCACACATTTATTAAAGAGAACAATTCCATGGCTTTTAGTTTATTCATAAGCTTCTTCAACCATCACCGCTATCTAATTTCAGGGTGTTTTTATCACCCCAAAAAGAAAACCTGTACCCATGAACAGTCTCTTTCTATTTCCTATTACCCCTAGGCCTGCCAACCACTAATCTATGTTCTATTTACATGGATTTTTCCTATTTTGAACATTTCATATGAATGGAATCATAAAGTGTGTGTCCTTTTGTGTCTGACTTCTTTCATTTAGCATAACGTTTTCAAGTGTCATCTATGTTATAGCGTATATCATCATTTATTCTCTTTTGTGCCTGAAAAATCCCACATTTTATTTACCTATTCATCAATTACTGAATATTTGTATTGTTTATACTTGTTAATTATTATGAAAATGTTGCCGTGAACATTTATGTACAGGTGTTTTGTGAGCAGATATATTCAGTTCTTTTGGGTGCATACCTAGGAGTGGGTCATACGGTAGCTCCATTAACATTTTTAGGAACTGCCAAGTTGTTTTGAAAGTGACTGCACCGTTTTATAATCCCACTAGTATACCTAAGGGTTTTAAATTCTCCACATGCTTGTTATCGCCTGTCTTTTTAACTACACTTAACTTACTGGTGTAGTAAAGAGGTATCTCACCATTTTTATTTGCACTTCCCAAATGACCAGTGATGTTGAACATCTTTTTATGTGCTTGTTGGCCATTTGTGTATCTTTGAAGAAATGTCTACTCAACTCCTTTGTCATTTAGAAAGTTGGGGTGTTTGTCTTTTTGTTTTTATATTGCAGGAGTTCTTTATATATTCTGGATACTGGGATCCTTAATTTACAGGTTCCTGAAAAAAATTGTTCCTGACCATTTTTTCCAGCTCTCTTGTTGACTTTATAGAGGAGGAAATTTGGGGAGTCTTTATTCCACCATTTTTATTGACATTACTCCTCACTTAACTAATTTTTGTTGAACATGATGAACATCTTTTTTTAAAAAATGTTTTTATTGATTTCAGAGAGGAAGGGAGAGAGACAGAGTTAGAAACATCAATGATGAGAGAGAATCAACGATCAGCTGCCTTCTGCACACCCCACATTGGAGATTGAGCCTGCAACCCGGGCATGTGCCCTGACTGGGAATTGAACCATGACTTCCTGGTTCTTAGGTCGATGCTCAAGCACTGAACCACACTGGCTGGGCTCTACTTCTGATTATTTATCCCCAACCACCAAACCAGGAGGATCTTCAGCTCCCTCTTTTGTGTGCACTGTACCTTGCATGTCATCCTGACATAGGGCACACGGCATATTATTGCAATTAAATTATTTTAAATCTGTCTCCTAATACTCCATGGGATACTAAAGGCAGGAATCTTAATCATTTGAGGACTTAAAATATAAAAGATGTTCAATATATATATATATATATATATATATATATATTTTTTTTTTTTTTTAAAGAACGTACTCTTTATTATTAATAATTAGAATCAGAAAAACCTTGACAAATGTTGAGCTCGGTGAGGTGAGATCTCAAGGAGGAAACTCTAGGACATCTTTTGTTCAAACTAGAATCTAATCTAACTTCCCACCCCCTGGGCTCCAAGCTGGCTCACTCCTAGCTGGCAGAAACTGCCTCAGGGTTGTGGAGAACCTGCCCAGAATACACCAGGAAGAAAACAAGGGGCCCAGGGACATTCAAGAGCACTTGTCCCTGTCCAGGTCTATTTTTAATCCAATTACTTTTCTTAAGAGAAGCACAAGAGGGTTTTGTTCTTCATCCACTCTTGACTAGAAAGGGACTTGAGATGGAGATGGCTGAGGTGGAGGACTAGAGTGTATAGCCAACACTCCCCCAAACACTGCCCTTCCTTAAAACAGTCACCTTAAAAGGTAAAAACATTGAGAAGTACAGATTGGCAGTTACAAAATAGTCACAGGGATATAAAGTACAGCATAGGGAATATAGTCAATAATACTGTAATATCTATGTATGGTGCCAGGAGGGTACTAGAACTATCAGGGGAACAACTTTGTAAAGTATATGACTGTCTAATCACTACGCTATATATGTGAAAGCAATACAAGTAACACTGAAAGTAAACTATAATTGAATAATAAAGAAGATTAAATTTTTTAAAGTTTTCATATAAAAACAATAATACTAGTATATGAATGAATCTCTTCTTCCCTGACTTCCTCTCACTCTTCTCTGCTCCAGCCAGTGGGGTGTCTCTTCAGAAACAAGCAAATTCCATGAGGATCGGGAACAGAAAAACAGGTCTTCACCTGTAAAATTTCCAAAATGAGTTTGTTCTGGGTGCAGGCCTCCACTCTGAACTGACACACGGACTTTCTTGCACTTACAGCAGAAGTTGCGCCATGAATAATTAATAATTTTACACCACGGGCAGCCCCAGTTCTGCCTGTTGTAGCGTGAGGCAGACTTCCCCTGGTGCTGGAATTCTGAGGCTCTTATCCCTTTTGCTTGCTTGCCCTTCTGCCCCTGAGGCTGTTGTTTCTCTGGGCATTTGGGCATCAGTGGACCATTTTTTTGGCCATGGCTTTTGCTGTTCCCCAGGGAGTAGTAGTACCTCTGGGGCATCACCGGACCTTTTTCTTGGCCCTGGCTCTTGCTGTTCCCCGGTAGATACTTCTTCTGTGGCATCACTGGATATCCTCTCTGGTCAGACAGGGAAGCCATCTTCTTCTGGGTCCCCACTGCAGCACCGAAGCCAGGAGGAGGAGGTATCTTGGGAACTGCTGCTGCTGTCACAGTTCCTGCCACCGCACCTTCTGCTTTCCTGGCTGTTGGTGATGGTGAGTGAGGTGTCAAGTTTGGCAACCCCTTTGGAAATGGCACGCGGACTGGCAATGGATGTGTTGCTGGTTTTGGCAGGT
>PVJC01054694.1:0-10418 GCA_004026665.1 Murina feae | reverse complement strand
AGCACCAAGCAATTGGGGCTGGCACCAGGCACTGCAGCAGGTGCAAGTGGCAGCTTTGGCACCAGCAGCAGGTGCAAGCCTGGGGTGGGACCACAGCATGCGGGAGCAAAGAATTTTCAGTAACCCCCAGAGGCTCACCCCAATGACAGCAACCAGCACCCTGCCTTGTCTGGCGCCTCTGCTCCACCATCTCACTATGGCCGATGCCTGCCATTTCTGTGCTCTGCCACCTGCTGCCAACACCTGCCTTGTTCTGCGCATGCCCCCTGGTGGTCAGCACATGTCATAGCAACTGGCTGTTCAGTTTTTCTTCGGTTTGGTCTATTTGCATATTAGGGTTTTCTATATATAGATTATGTTGCCCCTTTGCTCTCTGATTTTATCATGATGTTTATTTCATTGAATTTCAAAGTCAATATAATGTTATTTTATTGTGACTTTTTCTGTTGTTTTTTATTTTTTCTATTCCCTGAATTTTTAAAAAAGTAAAGTATCTTCTGGTGCTCTTCCAATGGTTCCTTTCTGACTAGTGCTCATCTCTGAATGAGGTAAGCTACTTCTGGACCTGCATTTGCAGAAAAGATTCTGGGAGGAGTGGCAAAGGCCATATCCAGGCTAGCAGGAATTCTCATTATGACACAGCGCTGGGGCAAATAATTATTTTAATATTTAATTCAGCAAACCAATGAAGATCGATACAGAGTGGCTCACAATTCAGTCTTTCTTTGCTTCACCAACACAATGCTGCCAGTAGACTTTGACTGATTCCTTGTTCAATGCTGCCTTCAGAGTTTCTTGAGACTTCATGATATATGGGGATCTGCCTCCAGCCCACACACCCAGTTCTGACTGCTGCAACATGAGCTTCTTGGACTTGCACCTGAGGAAGTGTCCTTTTCATCGGCTTAGTAGGAGTTTCATGAGTCAATGGTGCCTGGCAAGTAGGAAAACCTCAGCATTTGCTTTGTCTGGCGTTCCTTTGTGGTTTTCCTGTTGCTTGGTTTGGATTTGTTTGTTTCTGAGAGTGTTTCTACTGGCTTTTTCTTCAGCTATGGGCAGCTACTCTCTCTGTTTTCCTAACAATTGTGTGCTGATTCTTTATCTTTGTGATATACATATTTTTTTAATTTAGGGATTTTAAGATTTTTTGTGTGATCGAGGGTGGAGTAACTTTTATGTTTCTTGTTCTTCTTATTGTTTTTAGGTAATTCCTGAGAAGTGGGAAATGCCTCCCTTTTCTCTTCTAGGTTATATTCAGAAGTCTCTTATTCACATATTTATATTTAACACGTCATATTAACTAAAATGTTAATTTAATAACTTTAAGTTATAAATATTAATGTTCCTCTTTCATAATTCATGGAAATAACTTTATTCAATGTAGATATCATTGACCTTGGGGTTTTCCTGAAAATAAGACATCCCCCGAAAATAAGACTTAGTTTTGCCTATCGCTGAAATATAAGGCATCCCCCTGAAAATAAGACCTCTCCAATAATAAGGCCCCCGAACATAAGGCTTCCCTGATAATAAGCCCCCCAATATAAGGCCTCTCCGATAATAAGGCCCCCCCGAAGCTACCGTAACTCTGGACTCTGGGCCGTAGCGGCAGGCGCTGCTGAGCAGCTCACTGTTGGCCGCAGCATAGCCGGAGCAGAGAGGAAGTGCGAGGTCTCTTTTAATCAGAGAGCCCGTGCGCCACCAGGACAAGCTGCCGCCTGCTGCTCGCTCTGCCCTGACGGAGTCTAGCTGACTCACAATTAGACAGTGAGTCGTGTGGGCAGGAGTCGGGCACATTGTGTGGACACACAGGTAATGAATTTCCTTTTTTTTTTTGTTCAACAATAAATGTGCACTGTATTCCTCTTCATGGAAAAGTAAGACATCCCCTGAAAATAAGACCTAGTGCATCTTTGGGAGCAAAAATTAATATAAGACACTGTCTTATTTTCGAGGAAATGGGGTAGAACCATGTTGTGGGTCATCTGAAATGTTTCTACCAGACATCATATTTCCTATCACTAGAAATTTAATTCCAAACATATCTGTGCTCTTCTCAGTATAACAGACTACTTTATGACTGAAATAAAATTTGTATTATTGAAAATTTCAAACAGATACAATGAAAGAGAATAGTATTCAACCAGCATATGCCAATTACTCGGATTAAATGATTTTCAATATTTTATCATTATTGTTTAATCTAATTCCCCTACTTTTTATATCTGTATTTTCTATTTATTTTGCTGAAGCATCTTATAGGAAATCCAGGAATCAGGTCGTTTCACTTATAAATATGTCCAAGCATGTCTAAGTAATAATTACTCTTTCATCTAAATCTGAATTTAAATGGATATTAGGTTTCATTAAGAAAGGACTTGATTATTATATAATAACTGTTATGCAGTTAGATTAAAAAATGTAGTCAGTCTTGACAGTACTCAGTGAGGTGTACTGACTCTTTATGATTAGGGGGGCCACAAATAGACAGAGTAAGCACCATTCCCACCTCATCAGATCAAGGGCACTCACTGTCAATGTGACATTGCTGTTGATATTAACCTTGCTTACTTGGTTGAGGAAATGTTCATTAGATTTCTCTACTGTAAAGTTGCTCTTTTACCCCATCTTCCCTTGGAAGGAAGTCAGTGTGCACAGCCCACACTTACAGGGGAAGAGTTATTCTCTACCTTTTTGAGGTGGGAACACCTATATAAATGCTTTGGAGTTCCCCTGCAAGAGAGTGTCTATCATCCCTTATTAATTATTATCCAATCATTTATTCATATCAGTATCAGCCATGAATATTTATTTTATACTTTGGTTTATAACTAAATACTGTATCATCTGTTTTTAATTAATTAACTTCTGGCTCAGATAGTTACAATTTGGCTTTTAGGAGCTCTTTTGGTGAGCTTTTTTATTACTTCCTTACTTTATGGCACTGAAAGATGCTCCTGTGTAATCATATATTTCCCACCCCATTCCTAAAAACAATACTTTCTCCTTTATTCCTAATAAAGGAGCCTTTATTTCCAATGGTATTAGCCAGGGTTCTCCAGAGAAACACACCAATAGAAGATATAATCTTATAATATGTACTAGAGGCCTGGTACACAAAATTCATGCAATGGTAGGGTCCCTAGGCCTGGCCTGGGATCAGGGCCAGTCTTCCCTGGCTTCCAGCATCTGGTTCCCCCTTCCCCACTGCTGCCACTCATCCTCTGTGTGTGGGGCAACTGGTGGGGTGATCGGTGCCCTGCTCACTCACACCTGTCTTGGCTTGACACCACCCACCCTCAGTTCCCCATTCCCCATCAGGCGATTGGGGCCTGTGGGCTGAGGGCAGCTCCTGCATTGAGTATCTTTCCCCTGGTGGTCAGTACAGGTCATAAGGGTTGGTTGTTCTGCCGTCCAGCTGACTTGTATATTACACTTTTATATATATACTAGAAGCCCAATGCACAAAGATTTATGCAAGAATGGGCATTCCCCTGGCTGCCAGTAATGCTCACTCTGGCCCGAAGCCACCTTTCTGCCTTCATTAAGGCTTATCTTTCCACCTTCTGATGATGCCCAGAGGCCCAGTGGCTGGGGCAGTGCAGAACGCCTGCATCCCACTCTGCTTCTGGCAGCTCAGCACCTGTGCATGCAAAGTAACCCACTGGGTTAATTTGCATTCTCACTCTTGATTGGCTGGTGGGCATTGCGAAGGTACGGTCAATTTGCATCTTTCTCTTTTATTAGTATAGATAGACATGTATGCATACATATTATAAGAAATTGGCTCATGTGGTTTTGGGAGGTTGGCAATTCTAATATCTGCAGAACTGATGTCCCAGTCCAAGTCCTGAGGCAGACAGGTTGTTGCCAAACTAGAAAGCACCAGTGTACTAGTAGGAAAATAATTTGGCAAGAAAATTCTCCCTTATTCAGTGGTGGGTCAGCCTTTTGTTCTATTTTGACCTTCAACTGATTGGGTGAGGCCCACTTATATTATGGTGGGCAATATACTTTACTCAGTCTATTAATTTAGATGTTAATTTTATCTAACTACACACTCACATGATAGAAGAAATGATAAGCACCAAAGTCTTGGACATCTCTTGTAGCAATATGTTTACTGATACATCTCTTAGGACAATGGAAACTAAAGAGAAAATAAAAAAAATGGGGCTACATCAAAATAAAAAGCTTCTTCACTGCAAAGGAAACCACCAACAAAATAACAAGAAAGCCCACTGCATGGGAGAACATATTTAGCAATGATACATCTGATAAGTGGTTAATCTCCAAAATATGTGGGGAACTCATACAACTTAACAAAAGGAAGACAAACAATCCAATTAAGAAAATGGGCAAAGAACCTAAATAGACACTTCTCCAAAGTGGATATACAGAAAGCCAAGAAACATATTAAAAAATGCTCAGTCACTAATTATCTGAGTTTGGAATTCCTCTGCATGAAAGATGTAAATCAAAATGACAATGAGGTATCACCTCACACATGTCAGAATGGCTATCATCAAGTCAACAAACGACAAGTGTTGGCAAGGATGTGGAGAAAAGGTAACCCTAGTACACTACTGGTGGGAATGCAGACTTGTGCAGATACTGTGGAAAACAGTATGGAGTTTCCTCAAAAAATTAAAGATGAAACTCTCATTTGACCCAGTGATCCACTTCTGGAAATATAACCTATGAAACATGAAACACTCATCAGAAAGAGTATAAGTACCCCTATGTTCATAGCAGCTCAATTTACAATAGCTAAGATTTGGAAAGTGCCTAAATGCCCATCAGCAGATGAGTGGATAAAAAAATTATGGTATATTTACACAATGGAATACTACATGATAATAAAAAAGAAAGAACTCTTACCATTTGCAACAGCATGAATGGACCTGAGCAAAATATGCCAGTCAGAGAAAGATAAGTATCACATAATTTTACTCATAAGTGGAATCTGATGAACCAAATAAACTGAAGATCAAAAATAGACCCAGAGACACAGAAGCATGAACAGACTGTTGATCCTCAGAGGGAAGGTAAGGGAGCTGGGAACAAGTCAACCAATGAACTTGTATGCATATATGCATAACCCATGGACACAGGCAATGGAGTTGTGAAGGCCTGGCCTGGCGGGGGGAGAGGGAGGGGGTGATGGGAACGGCTGGAAGAGATTAATGGGGGTAGGGGGGAGGGGACCAATGTGATACTTTCAACAATAAAGATTTTAAAATAATACAATAAATACAACCTCACAGAAACCCCCAGAATAATTTTTGACCAAATATCTGGATACTTTGTAGCCCAGCCAAGAAGACATAAAATTAACGATCACACTAATACTGTGTAATCATTTTAGAAGCTAAGATCTGAGAGCTAGATGTACTAATTGCTATTGGGGTATCATTGTTTCTAGGCACCATTAGGTGATAGAAAAATATGTGTACTATATTCTAGCCCCTGTATACGCACATTTCTATAAATATTACTGTATGTAACCATCTGCCTGTATTAAACTAAACATAACTTCATGCTGATGTCACCAACTCTAATTCATTACTATATGGATCATTTTAGCCTTCTTCTTTATTTATCTCTAACCTCAAACAGAAACAGTGATAAACTTTGCTTTAACCATCTGCCATTTACTTACTTAATTTTTCAATCCCAGTATATATGAATAGTGGTTTCAGAATTATTAAGCCATATCCCCAGTGCAAAAACCTTATCAATTACAGCTCAGTGTTATGTACAGCCTTTAGTCTTGCAGGTTTCACTTATTTCCAAAATTACTAAGGTCAGCTTTTTTAGTCCTCACACCTTTCAATGAAGTTGTTTTACACATTTGTAATATAGAGAGATTCATTTTACATCATGCATTGCATCCTAGGATTTCTTAACCTCATAGATTATTCTTTTTAAAAATTTCTAACATTCAGGTTCACGATGTAAAAACTTCTATAAGTTTTTACAAATGCATAGCGTTGTGAATTCACCATTAGAGTATCATACAGAAGAGAGTCATACCCTAAACACCCCTTTCCTTGTGCTTTACCTACTTCACCTTGCCTTTCTACACAGACTTTAGAATCAACTTGAATCTTTAGAATCTACAAGAGAGATTGCTGGAATTTCAACTGAGATTGTGTTGAATCTATATACCAAATTGGGAAGAATTGATATTTTAATGATATTGAGTCTTCTAATCCATGAAGGAATATCTCTTCATATGTTTATACCTGTGATTTTCTTCATCAGTATTTTATAATTTTCCACATATAGATTCTCTACATAGTTTTTTATATGTATACCTACGTACTTAATCTTTTATAAAAAAGTTTAAAATTTCAATTTTCAGTTCTTCATTGCTGACATAATACAAAATTGACTTTTCTATACAGTCGTTCCCCTTTTTCCATGGTTGCACTTTTCATGGTTTCAGGTACCCACAGCGAACAATGGTCCTAAACTATTAAATGAAAATTTTCAAAAATAAACAACTCATAAGTTTTAAATTGCATTCTGTTCTGAGTAGGCTGATAAAATATCGTGCTGTTCCTCTGTCTCACCTGGCGTATGAATCATCTCTTTGTTTAGTGGATCTACACTGAACATACTACTGGCTCATTAGTCACTTAGTAGCTATCTCAATTATTAGATCAACTGTCACAATATCACAGTGTTTGTGCTCAAGTAACTCTTATTTATAATGGCCTCAAAACCCATGACTAGTGATGCTGACAATTCAGATATGCCAAAGAGAAGTCATAAAGTACTTTCTTTAAATGAAGAGGCATATATGTATAGGAATAAAATATTATATATATATGTGGTTTGGTACTCTCTATGGTTTCAGACATCCACTGAAGGTCTTAGAATTTATTCCTGTGAATAAGGGAGGACTACTGTACTGGCTTATTAGTTCCAGTAGTTTTTGATAGTGTTTTCTAGATTTTCTCCATAGGCTACCATATCATTTGATAATAAAGACAGGTTTATTTCTTCATTTCTAATCTGTATGATATTTATTTATTTCTCTAATATTATTGTACTAGTTAGAACATCCAGGGCAATCTCTCTCTATATAAGGCTAATATGCAAATTATCCCCTCAGGAGTTTGACCAGGAGACCATGAGTTCAACGACATGTGCTGACCACCGGGGTGGGGGTGGGGGTGGGGTGGGAGTAGCGCGGAATGAAGGAAGGCCCCAGCCAGCAGCTGGAAGGCTCCAATTGGCCCTGATTGCTGGCCAGGCCTAGGGACCCTACCCATGCACAAATTTCATGCACTGGGCCTCTAGTGTTGAATAAAAGTGGATAGAGCATGCATACTTGTCTTGTTCTCAATCTCAGAAGGAAAGCAAGAACTCCTCACTAGAAAGTATGTGATCTTTATTAAGATGAAAATGTTGCCTTCTATTCTTTGCTTGTTGAGATTTTTAAAAATCATTAACGAGATTGGATTTTGTCATATACCTTTCCTGCATTTATTAATATAATCAGATGATTTTTCTTCTTTAGCTTTTTGCTATGGTGGATTATACTGGTTTATTTGAATGTTGAACCAGACTTGCATATCTGAGATAAACCTCACTTGGTAGTGGTGTATACTTCTTTTTATACATTGTAGGATTTAATTGATAATACATATTTTGTTGGGTATTTTCATGTCTATGTCCATAAGAGGTATTGGGCTGTAATTTTCCTTTCTTGAAATTTCTTTATCTAGTTTTGGTATTGAAGTAATGCTAGCCTCATAGACTGAGTTAGAAAGTGCTCCTTCTGCTTCTCTTTCCTAGAGGAGATTATCAAAATTTGGGACCATTTCTTTTTTAAATGTTTGGTATAATTAACCAATGAAAATATCTGGGCTTGGTGCTTTCTTTTATGGAAGGTTATATATTATTTATTCAATTTCTCTAATAGATATAGGACTATTCTGATAATCTATTTCTCCTTGTGCAAGTTTTGTACCTTTAAAAATATGGCCCATTTTATATAAATTATCAATTTGTCACATAGTGGTTCATAATTTTCCTTTATTATATTTTTAATATCCACACACATAAGATTTTAATTTAAATATAGGTATATTACACATTTATACTGTTTTTCAGCCTCTTTTTTCTGTATTTCTATATGCTAGCTAATTTGCCTTGTTATTTCATTTCCATTATTCTTTGTGGATATGCAATAAAAAGTGTGGTGAGTGGGCTTAGACTTTGGAAGCCAGTCATCACACATCGGCTGTTGGGGAAATTCTGGGCAGAAACTGAAGAGGTGCCAAAATGAAAGGCTCCCCATGTTGCTGGAGGAATGGTCAGAGGTGAACACAGCAAGATTCTGTCAGAGCAGGATCCAGAAACACCCCCTGCAAATTAGCTAAGTCAAGAAAATTTCTCTTGTGGTGTGAGAACCTGGGGATTAGGGACCAAAAAAACCCCCAAACACAACAAACAAAACAAAACAAAGCAAAAAAAAACAACGAACTGGAAACAATTTGCCCTCAGGAAGCAAAAGCTGACGGACCACTGTTGTGCTGGGTCTGAGTTTTCTTTCTTTTTTTTAAAAAAAAATATATATTATTGATTTTTTTACAGAGAGGAAGGGAGAGGGATATAGAGTCAGAAACATTGATCAGCTGCCTCCTGCACATCTCCTATTGGGGATGTGCCTGCAGCCAACGTACATGCCCTTGACTGGAATCAAACCTGGGACCCTTCAGTCCGCAGGTCGATGCTCTATCCACTGAGCCAAACCCAGAGAGGGCTGAGTTTTCTATATTTATTCATAAAACTCAAAGCAGGTAAAGGCATACCTGAGAGAATGCGGGACCCTCTTTGGAGTAAGAAGGACTTTAAATTCCTTGAGTCTCTGTAGCAGATTTACAATATAAGCAGGTGGGAATTATCATTCTTGTTTTGCCTTTATACTTCAAGAAATCAGCATCTGAGTTGTGAGTTTGAACCGTGGGAACCTTAATTAGATCAGCTCTAGTGTTTACACTTTTTTCTGTTGTGAAGATTATTGGTATTCACATCTATGGTGTACAACTTTTCTGAATTTGAACTACTTTCTCAAGATATATCTCCAAAGTAGGAGTGGGCAACCTAATTTATTCAGGCTTAATTTTTCTTGATATACACTGAGTGACCAGATTATTATGATTGGACAGATTATTATCACCATTCCATCAGCACTGGTTTGGGCCACCTTTTGCCTTCAATACGATGGCGATTCTTCTTGGCATTGACTCCACGAGATGTTGAAAGGTGATGCGAGGAATCTGACACCATGCCTGATGAATAGCACTGTCCAGTTCTGTGAGATGTGATGGTTGTGGAACCAGCTGCTTGATGGCTCTTTTAATTTCGTCCCACAAATGCTCAATTGGATTGAGATCTGGTGATTGTGGGGGCCACCTAAGCAAGGTAAAGTCTCCCTCATGTTCCTGAAACCACTCCTGCACAATACGAGCACCGTGGCATGGCGCACTGTCTTATTGGAAAAAGCCATTTCCATTGGGATACGCCATCAACATGATAGGATGAACTTGATCAGCAACGATACTTAGGTATGTTGTGCTATTCAGACATTTATAATGGTCTGGCCCTCTAGCAACTTCAGCAGGAAATTATAGCTAATTTGCCTACAAACATCAGTTGGTCATAACAATCTGGCCACTCAGTGTATATCTTATCAGATACATTTATTGGTCATGAAGGCAATTGTAAGTATAAATTAAGTATCTTATCCTATTGTCAATGTTCTTTTGCTCTAATTGGACAATAATATGTTTCTCTGGGTATATGAGCAAATACTGGGGCAGAAAGAGGTGAAGGCTTAGACACCAAGTCAGAGAAGTGAAGCTGCTAGTATCTGAAACATGCAGTAAAAACAGACTTAACAACGATGACCCCTAAAACTGCACCTGCCAAACATTACATGGAATCTGATTTGGGAGGAATTTTGAACATGAGGGTGCCAAAGTTCTGTTTATTGAAGTTCTCTAAAGAAGGAGTATGAGGCACATGGGGATTGGGAGTCTCCTCATTCATGAAAAGGAATTTGTCAGATAAAACAGCTCAAAATCCATTGGTAACAAATCAAGGCAGTATAAAACATGCATTATAATACACATCTGCTTTATTTAGCAATACAAGTGAGCAATACCAGGGGAAATAGCAGGGATACAGACTGCATGTGATAGAACTAATGACTTGCACTTTCATGACCACTGTGTGGAAGATGGGGAATTCCTGGGCCAGCAGAAAGCAAGAAGTTGCTCTGTTCTGGAGTCCAACCCAACCAGTGACCTTCTGATGATGAGCAAATGAAGTTCAGATGGAACAGGTGGGAGAAGAGAGGAGAAATGAGGGAACATAGCAACTTCAGTTCTAACTCAAGG
>PVJC01054693.1:0-10418 GCA_004026665.1 Murina feae | reverse complement strand
AGGCAGGCCGCACCCAGCCCTGGCCACGCTCAAAAAAGAGAACAACATGCTGGGGAGGGCAAGAGTCTGAGAGATCATCATAGAGGGGGTGCCTGCTCCAAGCCTCCACGGTGTGCCTGGGGGCAGGCCCCCAGCAGGTAGACACACACAGGAGGACTGCTCCGAGCCTCAGATGCAGCTGGGGGCAGGTCCCCAGTGGTGACACACACACATACACACACACACACACAGAGAAGGCGCCTGGCAGACTGGGGCCATCATAGGACATCCACTGAGGGGTCCCAGACTGTGAGAGGGCACAGGTCGGGCTGAGGGACTCCCTCCACCCCGAGTGCACAAATTTTTGTGCACCGGGCCCCTAGTGTAATCTAATAAAAGAGAAATATGCAAATTGACCACATCTCCACTATACCCAAGCCACGCCCACCAGCCTATCAGAGAGACTATATGCAAATTAATACCAACCAAGATGGTGGCCAGCAGCCATGGAGCTGGAGTGAGCAGGAAGCTTGGTTGTCCCAGCGATGGAGGAAGCCATGCTTCCCGCCTGTCCTGGCTGTCTGTGGCCTCTGCTCAAGGCAACAAAGTTTCAATTATAGAAGATAAATATACCTCAGATACCTGCTTCCAGCCAGCCTCACTGGGAGTTTGGGTCTCTGGGGGCTGTGGTCAGCCTGCAAACATTCATCAATCCGTCACCCAGGATGGCCACACCCTTGTGGGGTGAGGGTCCCTGCTGGGGGGCTTGCCAGCCTGCAAATAGCCATCAGCCCCTCACCCAGGCTGGCCAGGCACCCCAGTGGGACCCCCACCCTGATCTGGACATACTTCTGGGCAAACCAGCAGGCCCCCACCCATGCACCAGACTTCTATCCTATATAATAATCCTATATAATAAAAAGGTATTATGCAAATTGATCCTAACAGCAGGATGACTGGGAATGACTGGTTACTATGCCACACATTGACCACCAGGGGGCAGACGCTCAATGTAGGAGCTGCTCCCTGGTGGTCAGTGCGCTCCCACAGGGGGAGCTCTGCTCAGCCAAAAGCCAGACTGATGGCTGCCAGTACAGCAGTTGTGGCAGGAGCCTCTCCCACCTCCTCAGCAGTGTTAAGGATGTCTGACTGCAGCTTAGGCCTGCTTACTGCAGGCAAGTGGAAACCCCCCGAGGGCTTCCGGGCTGCCAATGGATGTCTGACTTCCAGCTTAGGCCTGTTCCCCTGGGGATCAGTCCTAAGACAGCAGATGGACATCCCCTGAGGGGTCCCAGACTGCGAGGGGGCACAGGCCAGGCTGTGGGACCTCCCCAGCTGAGTGCACAAATTTTTGTGCACCCAGCCTCTAGTTTACAATAGCCAAGACATGGAAGGAATCCAAATGCCCTTTGATGAATGAATGGATTAGGAAAATACATGCATACATACATATATACATCGTATGTGAATACTTTCAGCCATAAAAAGATAGAAATCCTGCCATTTTTTTGCAACATGATGTACCTTAAGGACATAATACTAAATTAAATGAGTGATACAAAGAGACAAATACTGTATGATCTCCCTTGTGTGTGTAATCTAAAAACACACATATATAGAAACAATTAATAGATTGGTGGTTATCAGAGTTGAGGGGCAGAGAGGGAGAGGGAAATTGATGAAACAGTTTAAAGGGTAAAAACTTCCAGTTGTAAGATAAATAAACCCTGGGATCCACGGACGGCACAGCATGGTGACAATAGCCAATAGTACTATAGTGTATATTTGAAAGTTTCTAAGAAGGCACATCTTAAATGTTCTCATAAGAAAAAAAAAGTTCTATTGAAGTGATGATGTTAACTAAACTTCTGGTAATCATTTCACGATATGTTCATATGTCATATAATTACTAGGGGCCCAATGCATGAAGATTCGTGCACTGGTGGTTTGGGAAGTGGTGAGGGGTGTCCCTCAGCCTGACCTGCACCCTCTCCAACCTTGGAGCCCTCAGGGGAGCCCTCTTCAATCTGGAAGTTTCTGTCTGCCTTTGTAATCATATGAGCAAATTGTTGGAGACCCCCAACCCAGTTAGGTTAGTTGTTCACAGAATAATAGAGGCTTTTTTTTTTTTTCTTAGCTCCATTGGTGGAGATTTCCTGGAAGTTTTAGGATATCTTCCCTTTAATTTTCCTAGACACTCTGATTTTACTTGTATCTCTCACCTTTGCTTTCCCTCCATCCCCAACTGCAACAGCAATTTGCTCCAGGCTCACTTTGCTCTAGTGCCTAGGAGAACTATGATTCCCAGGATTCCTGGTTCTTCCCATGCTCTGGGCTTCGGCTTACAGTTTTGAGGCTGCCACTAAAACTACTATTCCCAGAATTCCTAGTGCTCCTCACACTCTGGGTTTTCCCCCAACCAAGAGAGCCATCTCCCCCCAAGCTGCTGGCTCTCCCACTCTGCTCAGTGTATGCAAATTACCTGCCATCTTTGTAGGGTTAATTTGCATACTCACTTGTCATTGGCTAGAGGGTGTGGCTTGTGGGTGTGGCTTTAGCATAGTGGAGGGATGGCTAATTTGCATGTTTCTCTTTTACTATATAGGATGTTGTACATCTTACACTAGTACAATGTTATATGTCAGTTATCCTAATATATAAAAGCCCAGGGTTGTAATGACCGATCATGACCAAAGGCTGACCAACCTGGAAGTCCTTCAGTCAGCTCCGGGTTGCCGTGGTGACCAGCACTGACTGCACCCCTACAGCCCAGCAACCCAGCACTGACTGCCCAGGGGGCTGAGATTCAGAAAGAGAGGCAGGGTCTGATCAGCAGCCTCAGTGGCAACTGTTGATTAGTACTTGCCTCTCTATTCTCTCCCTCTTTCTTTCCAGGCTTTGCCAGCAGTCAGGGTTTTATTTCTCTCCTGGCCTATGTGGGAGCTGCTGTTCAGTCCCACCTCTCTGATCAGGCCCAGAAATGCTGACTGGCATAGGAACTGACCAATTAAAAACAAGTGTGGGTGCTGTGAAGAACCAATGAATGTCTAGGAGGTGGAGCTTTTGACGCTGACTAGCATTGAAACTGGTCAATCAGAACCAAATCTGGGTGCTGTGGGGAGCGAATGGCTGCCTAGGACGTGAAGCTTTTGATGTTGACTGGCATAGAAAGTGATCAATCAGAACCCAATTGGCCAGCAGAGGAGGGTAGTTGGGGGTGAGATCAGGCCTGCAGGGAAGGGAAGTTAAGGGCAAGATCAATCCATTGGGAAGGACCATTGGGGGTGAGATCAGCCAAGCAAGGAGGGCAGTTGGGGGCATCCAGGCCAAGAGGGGAGGGAAGTTGGGGGTGAGATCAGGCTGGCAGGCAGAGGCAGTTAGGGGTGATTAGGCAGGCAAGCAGATGAGCAGTTAGGAGCCAGTGTTCCCAGATTTCGAGAGGGATGTCCAACTGTCAGCATTCACAAATGCCCCAAGGGGTCCCCAACTGGAGAAGGGTGCAGGCTGGGCTGAGGGAACCCCCCTCCATGTATGAATTTCATGCACCGAGCCCCTAGTATCTCAATAAAAGAGAAAAAATGAAAATTCCCATAACACTTGAAAAGTATTTTCAAAGGAAAACATATTTACAATATGTTTTTGTGATTAATCTATTAATTTTTCCATAATCTTAGTAGGAATAATAGGTTATTTATTAAGAATTTTATTCTTAAAAACATTTCTGTATCTATCTATCTGTATTCTTTCAGGTTATATTTCACACTGAAAATATTGATTGTCTCGCAACAAGATGGTTAGTCTCAGAACAATTTGGTTATCTCTGATTTAAAGCTCTGTCATCCCTATAAAGTTTATCTTGTACAATCTGCCATAGTTCCATTTAAAAAAATTATATGTGCAATTCCTGCATATATAATAAGCAAATATCAAGACAATTGAGTGAAGTGTTTTGAATCATCATTATATGTTCTTCTTATTTTTATATTCTTCGGGCTTTAGACCTCTTCTCTTGCCAGTATATTCAGGTAAGCTGTGATATGACAGGCAGCTGCCTTGTCTCCCTGTGTTCCATCTGATTTGAAATAAGTGGCACTAAAATGCTTGATGGCTCACCAACTTCCACATATCTTAATTGTCAGTTTAAAATGTAGACTTCTTAGATGACAGTACTTTAGAGAAACAAAACTTACCGGATCTGGTGACTCCTATGCAGTCACAATTTTTTTCACAGCTAAGCACCTTATTGTTATTGCTGAGCACTTGAGCAGTTTAATTTTTGACACTCAAAGATACTAGCACACTCCAGGGAGCTGCTGAAATGGGTTTATGATAATTTGTAGTTTTTGGCAGATAGTATGTTTTCTAAACACTCTTTGATAAATTCATTATGAGTCTTGCATGTTTGAAATGTTTCTGCACTGGTAGATATTACTCAAAATAATTTACTCAGTACTGTATGAGGTCAGTAAATTGCAAAGCAAAATATAGAATGTTAGATTTTTTTTTCAAATTTCCTTTTTAACAATGTTTCTGCTGTTGTTACCAAACTAAAGGGGTTTGCCACCTGCATGTATTGAAGCCCAGTCACACATGAACAGGGGTTTGGAACCAAGAAAGTAAAGGCTTATTACTTAAGGATATGGTGTTATACCCTGAGTCATAAGTGAATTCCTACTCAAAGACCTGGTTTCCCCAGGGCTTCTTAGGGATGGTTATATAGGGGGGAAATAATTAACTGTGGAGGAGTTAGGGTCGTTATCTCCATTGATTGTTGGGTGCTTGGTAGGGGTAGCTGAAAATTGCACCTGGTCCTGATGGCAGCCATGGTGTAGCTCTGCCTGGTTTGGCTCTGCTTTTCTGAGTCTGGGATTAGTTCTGCTTTTCTGAGTTTGTGATTGAAAGATAACTGAGGCCTTGATGTTACTTTTGGTATAACTAAAACTCTATGTCTATGGTTAACAGGACCAAGGTTTTCTTCTTATGATTATTCCGTGAGGCTGACCAGACCTCCTTGTACTGAAGGCTTAATGAGTAGGAGAGTGGACGTGAAAGGGAGTCTGGGTGCTGGGTGAATCAAGAGGAAAGAAAGGAGAAAAGGTCAGATTAAAGAAATGAAGTTTCTGTATAGGTACACTGTGGTATCAAGTTCTGTATAATGTAATGTTTCTGGAAATTTCATTTGTGATCTATTATTTTGTGTCTTAGAACATGGTCTCTCTTAAAGTGTATCCAAGAAATATTTGATTATCATCTGATAAGTACATGAGCTTTGAAAATAAAAACACACAATATAAAACTTTCAAATACTTCTTTAACATTTTTTATTTAGAAAATGATTGTCAATCTCAAATAAGGATCACATCATAAAGTTGGGGTAGTAGAAATTTATTAAAATGTATCCATTCCTAGATGTGATATAATGTCTTTACAAAATTAATTGTAATACTGCGTTTGTATTTCTCATGGTCTAATTTAAAAATTTACTATGGGATGCTGAATAGGAAGTAAAAAATGAATTAAGTGATACACAATACAATATTTGGTAAATCACTGAAAATCCTATATAATAAAACCTTGATATGCAAATTGACCATATGGCAGAATGACCAGTCACTATGACATGCCCTGACCTCCAGGGGGTGGACGCTCAACACAGGAGCTGCCCCTTGGTGGTCAGTACACTCCCCCAGAGGGAGTGCCACCCAGCCAGGCTCACAGCTGGCAAGCACAGTGGTGGTGGCGGGAGCCGCTCCCACCTCTGCAGTAGCACTAAGGATGTCTGATTGCTGACTGCCAGCCAGCCTGCTCAGCAGAGAGTGGGCCTACGCCATTAGTTGGACATCCCCCAAGGGCTCCTGGACTGCGATAGGACACAGGCCAGGCTGAGGGGACCACGCCCCCCCCCCGCACAAATTTCATGCACTGGGCCTCTAGTTATATATAAATCATATTCCTACATTTTTCTTCCTCATTTTGTGCATATGAAAATGCCTAATGTAAGTGGGAATTTTTCTATAGCACAAGTGAAGAAATTAAAATATATACGTATTTATAATTAATTATTTTAAAATATGAATAACAGTTTTAAGAACTCACTTTAAAAATTTTTATTTATTTATTGATTTTGGGAGAGAGAGAAACTTTGATGTTTCCAACTTCTGCATGCATGCATTGGTTAATTCTTGTATGTCCCCTGACTGGGGATTAAACTCATAATCTTGAAATATTGGGATGATGCTCTAACCAGCTGAGTTAGCTGGCAGGGTTGAAACCAAGCCATCTTTGTTCAAGGAGTCAACTAGTTTAAATTAGAAATATTGCAAGGAATATTATCATCAGTTTAAATGTATTAAATTATGTTAAAGTAAAATAAATCTGAATAACAAAATAGGAAAAAATATTATATCATGGTTCCATTTAAAAATAATTATGTCTATTAATAAAGTACCTTAAAATGTTAATAGTGAGTCTTACCAAGTTGGTGGGGTTGTGGACCTTTTTCTGTGTTTAAAAATTTTACAATGAATATTCATAATTTTACAATCATATAATAAATATTAAATTTTTCTTTAAAAAACATTTTTATGTTTAAAGTTTGCAATCAATAAATAAAGACCATTAATTTAGAGATGAGAAAAAATGTATTTATCAGAATAAAAAGTTAAAATTCAAGTGCTTATTAGAACTTGTAAGAACAAATTAATTAGGGCAGTAGAATGAATTTCCTTGAAGTCATTGAAACAACTCCTTTCCCAAGTAAAAAATAGTTTTCCATGCACACTAGACCTTCTAATTCATCTTTTTTCCTTGATTTCTTATTGGCATTAATTCCAAAAGTCACGCATTATGTGACCTTTTTAAATAAAGTGTTATTATTTTATGACTGTTAACTGCTTAGCATTTTGATAATGATAGCTATTTCTTTTGAGGTTTATATGAATTTCAGTTTCAAATTGTGTAGTTAAAAGATAAAAAAATAAAATAAAAACAAACTTCACATGTAATTTGGCCACTTCAGCTTTTGTAATAAATCAAATTAGCTTTGACTACAATCACATTTGCCCCTCTGGCTGTCCATCTCATTTTTTCCCATTCCTTTCTCCCTGAGAATATCCATATTTATCTCTTCCTTGCTCTTTTCCCCAACTCTTGAGCTCTAAGATAATGAAATACAAAGTTCTACATTTGGGAACGTGAGTTCATTGCTGAACTTACTGAGTTAGTTAGTGCTTTCTTGCAAGAACATTTAAAGCAATTTTCTAACCTAGAAGCATTTATTTGGTTATAAATTTAAGTAAAATGAAACTCCAAGCTAAAACCAAATTCTGAGCGTGTAATTTAGTATGATGTCCATGTTTTTTAAAAAATGAACTGCTTAGAGGTGAAAGATTTGTTGTTTACTTTTAATTTCACTAAATGATCACCATTTTCAATCTTTGAAACCAATGTTCGCTCTAAGTTTATCCCAGAAGTTTAGATTATTATGAACATTTGACAATTTGTAATTGAACACTTACAGGCTAAAGAGGTTTTGCTCTTTCATTTGATGGATTGTGTCATGTCAGAGTCTACCAGTGCATTTTATTTGACCTTTCTCCTTAACTCCATTCATCTTAAACCCCTTGTCACCTGAGTGACAAGCCATCACGATGTGATGGAAGACAAAACTTCAAAAATATGCGTCACCTTGTCAGATAAATGCGGATCAAAAATCCCTTTTGCCCCTCTGAAAATTTGCTATATTTTTTACTTGTATTTTAAACAGTTATTATAAGAAATTATTTTGTCACCCTATTTAGTATTTACAGATTTCTTTGGTTGGGAATAAAAAAATCAAAACACAGCAAACACAAGAAATTTACCCATGCCCTCTTTATCTCCCCAGTTTTACTGTAGCCACTAACACAGGGCTTGCCGCCCTTTCTTCATCTTGCCTTTCAGCAGAAGAGCCAAGGTTGCACAGGTGGCAGCTCAACTGTAAAGTCGCAGAGTTCGCTTTGATTTTTTTCCACCCATTGGGTCACAGAGCAAGCCACCTTTTAAAAAAATGCTTAGTGTGTTAGAGAAAACTTAGGCTAAGTTAGGTTGTAATATTGGAAAGTGGAAGGATAAACTTTGGAGATAAAAGATTACCATTCGGGTAACTTTAATAATATTTACAAATGAAAAATCAGAATGATTTTTATGATCTTTCCTATAAAATAGGAAAGAGACAAGATAGAAAATTTGCCTAAGAAAGAAAAGGTGTCATAGTAAAAGAAGGTTTGTCTGAGGGTGTGTGCACATGCATTTCCCAATGTATACCTATATTGGAGTACTTTCTTAAAAATATCTCTTTTTATAGGGTGATGTACAATGCTCAATTCATTTGGGGCCCCTAATAGTGATACAAATTTTGGTGCAACTGGAGACGGACAGTTTTATATTCCTTGAGCAGCAATCATCTATCTTCTCACAGGACAGACATCGCTGAGGTGAAGAAAGGGATAGATTTCCTCATCTTTTGTAGGTCATTTGTCTCACATTCAAGACTTTTTATTACAAAGTCCTGAAAGATTCTCTGTGCTGTGTGTTTATACCAATAGACAGAGGCCATTCATATTGTAAATCATTGAACTAGTTTCTTATTTTGGCAGCATCAGTGTGATTTAGTGGTGGGATATGAGCAGAGTAAAGACATTGACCTGACACATATTTATCCCTTCCCATGTGAATGAATTTCTTCTATCTATTGGAGAAGAGAGAAATATGAGAGATAAAATAATCACAAGACAGAAGTACTATTGTCTTGGAACAAAAATGGAGAGAAGTAAAGAGACTTGAGTCCTCTTTGCCACAATATACTGAAATCTGAGAATATTGTTTTTCTATTATGAGAGTACAAGTATACACACACACACACACACACATTAGCATTACTGTTTGCTTTGTTTATTCATGTATTTAAGTCATCTAAGTAATATGCTATGTATTTCTTTGACTATATAGACTTTGGTAAATGAATATATTTATATTTTATTTTATGGTTGTACTATCTATGTCATTTATGAATTTTGTCCAATTCTTCCACTTCAGAATGTAAAATCATTGTTAATCCAAAGTAAATTGGTATAGCTATTCGATAAAACAATATGGAGGTTCCTCTAAAAACTAAAAAAGCAATAGAACCTCCATATGATCCAGCAATTCCATTTCTGGCTATGTATCTTGTATAATGAGAAGGAAATTAAATCAGTACTTCAAAGAGATGTCTACCCCATGCTCATTGAAATATCATTCACAATAGCCAAGACTTGGAAATAACCTCACTGTCCATTGATGGATGAATATTTTTTAAATGTGGTATATAAACACAATAGGGTATTTTCAGCCATAAAAATAGGGAAATCCTGCCATTTGACATAATGTGAATTAACTTGGAGGCTATTATGCTTAGTGAAATAAAATAGACACAGAAAGACATATATTCTATGGTCTGTTAGAGTAGAATCTAAAACAAAAGGGTAGAATAATGGTTGCCAGGGAGGGCCTGGGGGTGAGGATGAAGAAAACAGAAAAGTATTGATCAAAGAGTACAAACTTTCAGTTATAGTGTAAGCTCTGGGAATCTAATGTGTAGAACAGTGATTATAGGTAATAATACTTTATTGTAACGGTGAAATTTGTCAAGACAGATCTTGTGTTCTCACTACAAGAAAAAAAAAGGTAACTAAGGTGATGGATGCATTAACTTAAATATAATATTCATTTCACAATGTATACATAGATTTGAGTGTGGGTGAGGGAGGAGTGGGAGAAGGAATAAAAAAAAAACTAATGCAAATGTTTAATAAAACAGTGCTGCAAAGGCAGTGATGCAAACTACATAATTTATTTCCTTTAAATGGCCCAAATAGCTCCATTACCACTGTGAATAAACCATTTACCATTGTGGTTAGAAAAGTTATTTTAGTAATTTCCATGCTTAAGGCCTCTCATTAAACAATGATTCTGTGGTGGTAACTGTTTGGTGTATCTAATTTTTCACAAAACTAAGCCTGAAACTAGCATTGCATGTCATTTAGAAACAAGTATTCAGACTGGAATATTATTATATACAGACATATTTTAAAAGTCCAGGTTTGGTCATGGTCTACTCTGAGACCCTCATAATACAAACACAAATACTTAGTTGTTTGTATTGCATTGTATCTCTTTTATTTGAAGAAGTTGTTAGCTCTCTCTCTGTGTATAGCCATATAAAAATTTATAAAAGTGGGGGTCAAAATACAAAAAAAAATCATCAGAATACAAATTACCATAAAACATTGTTGTAAGTGACATTTGCTGTCACAAATTTATTACTTTACAATTTCCATTTAGTGTATTATTTCAACATTTATAATGCAGGCAAATGGCACTAGCAAAGTTTTTAGTATTAATCTAACATTTTCTAAAAT